>JAHLJS010000001.1:97259945-97447445 GCA_038502445.1 Eremochloa ophiuroides | reverse complement strand
CATCAACAGAACAGTCCACTGATGATTAGAAAAGTACTAGTACATGATTACATTACTAGATGAAAGATATAACTCAATTGATATCACTGCAGCAAGAAAGGTGAAGTTTAAAAGTTGAATCTTTGAAAGAATATATGATCTACATTGCCTCTCAGGTTTCAGAGCAAAACAGAACAAAGGATTGTGCATTTACGCAAGAGGGCTTACTGGTGTGATAACCATGCTGTAGCGTAACCAAATGATCCCAGTGCAAGCCACAGCTGCAAGCAAAACAACAGAATAAGCATACTAACATCGCATGAGGAAACAAATCAAATTAGTGATCTCGTAATTCAATTATATGAAAGGAAGGAAAAAAAAAGATGAATTAATAGGAAAGCGTATACATACCGACTTGCTGAGGATAAGATATCTTTTCAGGTGGTTTTGCAAAGTCTGCAACATTGGCGATGCTGATACCCCATTTAAATGTAGGAGCCCAGAAATGAACTGCAGTAGGGACGGTTTGATTGAAGTCACATATAGCAAGTCAAATGCAGCATCTGATATATGCATCCCATTCCTAGTAAGGAACTACAAATTAACATAGGCTGCACAAATTGTTCCATGGTTTACATGACATGCTCACTTTCTTCAGCCCAGACTCCAGACTAGTATAAGGATAAATTCAAGATTCGATAACTAATAATGCATCTACGGAATGTCCAGAAATATGTATAAGCTAGCTTGAAGTCTAGAACGATCATTATATAGTCTGTAAGTTCGTATGATGAGAGCAAAGCAGACGGTCACAATCAGAAATGCAATTGATCATGGATGCAAAAGAAAAGCAAAAGATGAGAAGATAATTAACTGGTTTTGGGGCCAGCAGGATGGTTCCAAAGGGCCTGGAGCTTTGAAGCCATTTAAACTAGCTCACACTTTTCTGTCCTTTCGAATGACCTGTTTACACTAGCTCCTAGTGTACCCTCTACAAGTATAAAAAGAAAATCATTGTTGTCACCTTCAATATTTCAGAGAGTGGGTACAAATTTCTGAAGAGACCATTTAAGTACAGGGCATAAACGGACTCAGGAACAATATAGTGGCACAACAAATTGAACATATATATCATATGGACAAACCATCAGGACAAGGTGATCAAGAGTCCATAAAACAGCCCATGAAAAACTAGCACATTCGAACACAAACTCAGGACACAATGAACTCTAATTATAATGATTTTTTTTAGTCAATGGTAACTATATTGGTTTATGTAAACTGGAATAGTCAGTTCGTCACAAAGATAATAGATTGATTATGAAGGATATAATGGTACACATATATAGGCAAGGATGACATGGGGTTTACAGAAACAGAACCAATCAACGGTGATCCTTGCATAGTAGAGATCAATTTATCTATCCATAGCCATATAGGGCGTATGGGCCCAACAGGGGCACATGGGCTGCCGCATCCTTATCTCTAACAGTTTAGATTCGTTTTGATATAGGTTTGCAAACAAATTCATTGAGAAAATGAAATAAGTGCTGCCAATATGTAATTGGAGAGTTCGACTTAGAACATAACCTGTATAAACGGGACTGGTAAATGAATTTTTATTATTTCTGGCAACACCGACATCAGTAAAATGGCATACAAGATCAGAACTCTAGGAAGAAAACATTAAAAGGCTGATCCCAAGACTACGGATCAAATATATCCTGCAGGTTGCTCATTAACTAGCAATCAGACCCTCAGCGTTCTTATTGTTTCTTTGCTCAATGAAGGCCACTTTCTTGCTTCCAATTCTATTTGAAATACTATAAAAACAGTATATATATATTTCTGAAGAGGCCATTTAAGTACCAGTATTTGAAATGCCATAAAAACAGGTGTTCTAAATGAGATCTCACTTCCACACAGCAACATCAAAATATCAGGACTATGACATACAAAATCAGAACTCTCAACTCTGCAGGAAGGGGACAGAATGACAAAATGTGTTCCGTGTACGTAACTCGACAAGGTGCATCATATATATTCGGCAGGCTGTTCATCAGTCATCACAAATATGGGAACGAGTCCAAATGGGAAAATTCGAACGCACGGGCGACAAATGAGATACCAGGGACGGGCTGACAGGAGGCGGGTGATGCCGGCGACGAGCTGAGCAGGAGGAACGGCTTCAGAGGAGGTCTTGAGGCGGGGGAGGAGTCGATCGAACAAACGAACCGTGACAGACACACGACGAGGGCAGGAGACGGGTGACTGCCGTCGACTCCGGGAGCGGCGGCAGGATACGCCGGAGACGACCAGGGACGGGCACGGGAGGACCGGAGGAGGAGGGAAGGCAGCGGGAAGCTAAGTAAAGCTGGGGGAATGGGGAATATGGGGTCTACGCGCCGGATCTACACGGGAGGAATACCAACGTGTTGGACCGATAGATAGCCTCGCGACAACAATTTCAACACCAATCGTATTCATGTCCGTAGAGTCCAAAAGCAAAAGGTCCATCTTGTCTCACTCAAAGTAACGTAGCGTCCGATTTTTTTCCCCAATTTAGACCTTTTTTAAAAATTCACGTTTACATCTCTAGGTGTCAAAAACTCATCTTTGGCTTCTAAGCTCGGCAAGTCTGATTTTGACTGTGACTAGGATGTCTGAGAATTTAGCTAAGTATGTGATTTTTTAATCAGATGGGGTAGAAATTGTTTAAGTATATGATTTTACCATGGGACAGATATATGGAAAAATGGATAGATCTAAAGTAATGTACAGTAAATAGGTGTTAATCATGGATTAATTAGATTCATTGGATTTGTCTCATGAATTAGCCACGGTTTATGTAATTAGTTTTATACTTAGCTCATGTTTATAGTTCTCCTAATTGCCAACCAAACATTCGATGTGATTCGGGCTAATTTTGTCCATGGGATACAAACACCTTCCCTAATATGTGGTTTCGATGCTATGTCCGAGCAGGTAATCAGGGAATTCACCGATCTTTGGGCAAGACTTCAAGCCGTCAACCTTAACCCAGCACAGCAAGACAGTATCCGCTGGCTCCACTCAACGGACGGGCAGTACTCAACTAGCTCGGCTTACAGGATGCAATTCTTGGGCATGACCACCTCGCTGACAGCAGAAGTCAACTGGAAGACAAAGGCGCCACCAAGATGCAAATTCTTTACCTGGCTGTTGCTCCAAAATCGCCTTTGGACAGCTGCACGCCTAATGCTTCGGCAATGGCCTAATGAATATTTCTGCCAACTCTGTGAAAGAAACCTTGAAACGGTCACACATCTTTTCAGGGATTGTTGTTTCTCTCGCTCTGTTTGGGTGCTGGTCAGTAACTGGGTCATGCAGCCTAGCCTCAACCCAGCAAACTGGCCCCAGGAAAATGATCTTCAACAGTGGTACAGTGACATGGGTCGATCAGCAGTGAGAGATAGGAGGCGCGGGATGTGCAGCTTGATCATGCTAACAACTTGGGAACTCTGGAAAGAAAGAAATAATCGTGTTTTCAGCAGACAGAGGCAATCGGCTGAACGGGTTCTCGGGAGGATACAGGACGAAGCAGCAAACTGGATTCGTGCAGGCAATACAGGCCTGCAGCAGTTGGTTTTGCCGGCCGACAGGACTGATATAGTTGTAGTGGTAAACTAACCCGTGTAATTTTCAATACATAGTTAGATTGACTCCAACAATGTAACCTAAATCCAACACCCATTTAGATAGTTTGGTTGCTGCACAGTAAATAGATGCCCAACCCAAATATCTCCCTCTCCAACGCGCCGCCCGTCCCTCTCTCTTCTCCCTCCGTCGCGCCACCCGTACCTTCTCCTCCCTCCCTCTCCGTCGCGCCGCTCGTCCCTCTCTCCCCCACGGTGGTCCTCCCTCCCGGATCTGGCGGTAGCGGGCACATCCCGCTCTCCGATGGCCGCACCGCGCCGAGCCGGCGAGCTCCTTCCCAGCCGGTCTCCCCTGCTACTCGTGGCGCCTCTCCTCCATACCCGCGCGTTCGGCGGCTCCTTCCCCGGCAACGGCGGCCAGCCCTTCTCCCTCCGAGCAGCGGTGACGGCGTCCTCTCCTCCAGCGCGGGATCCGACGAGGCGCGCAGCCCCTTCGCGCCGACGAGCTCCGGCAACGTCCTGACGCGGGCCCCTTCGTCCGCCGCCTCGCGAGCGACCCCACCCCCGTCGAAGCCGGAGGAGTCTGGGGCCAGCTCCGACGGTGTCCTGCTCCACCATGGCGGCTCCGTCCCCATCCCCGGCGTCCTTGTCCTGCGGCGTGGTGTTGGTGGGCCCCGATGCGTGGAGATGCAAAGAGCTCGAGGGAGAACGCATTTTTGCGTCCGCCAAAGCCTACGATCCAAAATGCGTCGTGGGTTTGCCTACTCGGTTGGAGGCTTAGTTTTTGCTGCTAAAACTACTGTGCATGAGGCATTTTAGGAATGGGTCACGTAATGCCTATCCCGTTGGAGTCAGTCTTAGAAGGGTGCATGCATGGCCGGCATTAGAATGCCGTAGCTATGGTCTGAACTGGCACAAACTGCCTGTAAATATTGTTTTCTCCTCCTCCTTTTCAATGAAAGCCGGTTACCGGATCTTTCGAAAAAAAATATGTGGTTTCGCAAGCCCAATACACTTCTACTATCGCGGTTTCATATCTTTTGCAACCTTTTGTTGTTTCTTTGCTACCTCCTTTATAAGAAAATGTAATTACAGATACAACCCGATTAAAGTTTGACCCAATATATAGATAAAAATATTGGCGTGTATTTGGTTTGAGGGTTGAAGGGGGTTAAAATAGGTTGGAGCTATATTTTGTGATCATTGACTTGGAGATCAAGTGGATCGAATAAGTATATTCCACTTAGATCTGGATCCATTCAATTCCACCAAAACAAAGGAATCATTTCAATCCACTTAGGCGAGTGGAGAAGACTGTGCTCTAACAGTGGTGTGAGGCAGTGAGGGGGGTAGATTAGGGGCTGCTTTGGCATCAAAGCTAAGCTGCAGTGATGGCCAAGTCGAGGACGAGTGGCGGTCAAAGTCGAGCTCGAGCGGCGGTGGCGATCGAGTCATGGAGAAGCAGCAACGACGGCCGAGTCGTGAACGAGCGACTGCAGCCATCAAGTCGTGGATGGGCGATTGTGGCGGCCGGTTCAGTGACCAGCGAAGGAAGGAGTCGAGCCGAGGACAAGTATCGGCGTCGGTCGAGCTGTGGATAAGCGGCGGCGACGGTCAAGTGCCGGCGTGCAAGGAGGAGCAACAACCCGAGCAACAGTAGTTGACGATTTGTGGATGCGCGAGCAGTTTGCACACATGGCGAAGTAGTGGCAACGGCGTGAGAACGACAAGAAGAACCAAGGAAGAAGGGATGAGAGGCTGACATGAGAGGGGTATGTGTCATGAGCATGAATCCATATCTAATATATCTTCAACGTTAGTAGGTATTGCTTCCTAAAATGAAACCAGATGCTTACTAGTATGTTTAAAAGGAAGTTTAGCTCTATCTAGTAGATATTCTTCTTCTAAAATGGATTTGACTTCTTAAAGCAAGCTTATAATACAGTTATAAGGATTTTTGAATTTACCTCTTATTTCACTTATATAATAGTTATATCTTTATTATTAATATATGACTCATTTATCTCTCATAGAGTTTCTTATTTTTTACGTCAAAGCTGACTGACTATAAGATTACACCCGTCTATCTTATTTTCCAGCATCTCTCCTTCACCTTAGACATTTTATTATGTGGTAGAAAATCGTTTTCTGTTTCTTTCTAGAATGAACATCAGCCGTTTTTCCCCCCTCGTCCAAAAAATAAAGAGCTCGGGCTCTTCTGGACGCCTTAGCGTGAACCATGGACCCACCCAACAACGAACAATGTTCAGTGATTTTTTTTTTTAAACACCAAAGTTCAGCGAGCATTAGAGCAAGTCGAGAGAAACCCTTCCATAAGGGCCCCACGTATACGTGGCTTCAGCTCTCAGTAACTAGGGTATCTCGGTCCATTCGGAGGAGACGAAACAGACCGGTCCTTATCAATTCCGCTAAACATTAATGCCTGATTGCAAAGGGTCAGGGCAGACTTGTCCAGCTGTCCGCATCCATGTACTCCCTCCGTCTCTAAATAAGCTACTTTTTCTTAAGTTTAGATTTCACGTTAGACCGTTCGTCTTATTTAAAAATTTTATGCAAATAATAAAGTAAATACATTATTAGTAAAGTATTTCTAATGATAAACTAAGTTATAATAAAATAAATAATATTTATATAAAATTTTTGAATAAGATAAACGGTCAAACGTGAAGTCTAAAACTAAAAAATAATTTATTTAGAGACGGAAGGAGCAGTAGATTTCAGGGACACATCAACCTTGCCGGGTCTCTCCAAAACTAATGCCGGGTCTCCCCAAAATGGTTGTTGAATTGAACGCACGAAAAGACCCCTCAATGACCTCCCACAGAACATGCTTTTGACAGACGAATTAAGGAGGATTGAGACCAGAATGTCAATAATCGCCGAACTCGTTGGGCCCGTGAAACAATCTCATCTCTATGCTCCCTTGTATAGAAAAAGAATGTTGTTTTAAAAAATTCTTGGTCAAATATTAAAAATATAAGAATATATTTGTTTGCCTGGACCGTGTGAGCCAGGCGCAAGCTCCTCAGCCAGCTTAACTGGGCCAGGTCCAACTGGTGCAAAGCATCTTATTTGGTGCTCCTTCTTAACTGGGCTAGACTGATGTGAGATGGTGTTTGTTTACATGCACTATGCTGGAGGATCCGCATGTCAGCCACCACCCAACACCTGTGCCCAGCGTTGGAGCCCGAGCGAGCAAGGCCCAGGAAAAACGTGGGGGTGGCGTTCCTGGAGAGCCTAGCTCTGGGTGCTTTGGAGATTGTGCAGCACAGGGTCCCAAGCAGTAAAGGCAAACAAACTAGCAGCCTGCACCTCTTGGCCCTGGTTTAAACCTCTCGTATAGGCAAACAAACACACCCTAAATCATGAATAAATTTTAAATTGTTGTTTGAAAATATGAAACCTATATAAATAGATTTGTCTTCATATATATTTTTATAAAAGTATACATATATTACTTTTTAATAAATATTTTTATAGAAATATGAAGTTAAAGTCATATTTTGGAGACCGTGTCGCTGTCCTAAACGACATTCTTTTCCTATATAGAGGGAGTACGCATATATTCCTATATTTTTTTAACGAAAGTATATATTCCTATATATAAAAAAGCTCTTTGCAGAGCGTCCCCAACTCTAGACACAGCTACAGTTGAGAGAGGTGACTGCGAGCGCTCTGGTCTCCGCCGGCGGGGCCAGCGGTCTTCCTCGCCTCCGATGGCCTTCGGGCCTCGTGGAGGTGGCGGAGACCGCTGCGCTCTGGCCGGTCGGAGGGGTAGGTCCTAGTAGATCTAGGTTTAGGTTCCCGGCGGCGGCGTTGAGACGACGGCATCAAGGTGGAATAAGGTCCTCTCATGCTCTTCCTCGTCTCGACGGTGCTTCTCTCCGGTGCCAGCGACGAGCGTGTGGAGGTGAGGTCCGTTCCTTTCGGATCTTGTACAGGAGATCAACGTCGGCGGTGTTACGGCGCCTCAGTGAGGCGGCGGACCCGGCGGCTCTGTCTTTCAAGGATACGGTGGCGGCTGTGGGTTCTACGGTAGGATGGCGAGCGAACCGGTCTCCTTCTTCCTTTGGCGGTGGTCGACGGCGAGACTCGATCCGAGAGCAGAGGAGCTCGGGGTGCGTCCCCGGCCGATGGTCCTCCAGCGTTGGCTTCTTCTCTTGCGGCTCATGTCAAAGCCTTTGTGCGATGGGGTTTCCTCTGTTCCGGACTCACCTCTGCGGCTTCTTCGACGTCGTTAGTCGGCGGCTCGACGGTGGCGGTTGGCGTCGGTGAGTTCGGGAGGTTTCGAGATGCATAGGGTCCAAGGCCTTCTCTGTAATTTTTGCTTGTATTAGGGGCCTTTGTGCATGTTGGGTGGGACAGCTGTCCATGTATCCTCCTCCTATGTATCTGTGTTTGTACTCGTCTTTGTACGTTTTCCTTATCTAGAAATACAGATACGTATTATAAAAAAAATCTCCTCGGTTGAAGGACAATACAGACCAGACCACAAAAAACTAAAACGTAACACATTCGTCAGCGTCTCAATCTCACAAACAGCACTAAAATTTGAACGCTATGTCTAGCTGAATTGATAAGGACCGGTCTGTTTTTTGACTAATTGTTCCTTAGATCAGTTCAGGTATGCGCATCCTTCTTTAATGAATGAGGCTGAGACTGCTTTTCAAAAAACAAAAATACCAATATAATACAAAAATAAGCAAAGCCCAAATTTTATGTGCACATCAATTTTTGTTATTGTTTCCTTGCACATAAGAAAACTTAAGCATCTCAATCAATCACCTTCGATGAGATAGTATGTAAGTGAGGGGGAAAAACCTACATTTGTAACTTGGACATGTATCCTTTTGCTGAAGATTTTCTACTCCAAAAGGTGCTGCGTAGTCATGTCCTGGCATCATTATAAGGGCAGTATCATTAAATGAAAATATCACCTTTGCACTACCCACAATGGTTTCAGTGTTATTATGCTGATATTTTCAAATATTGTTCAGCAATATATGTATAGCCATGAAATCATTCAATGTGGGATGAAGATTTGGTCAAGTTATTCATACTCCAGATCAAGAGCTTGTAGGTTTAGGATTGGAATAGTGACAGATAGACAAAAAACCCTTTTTCTGAATACAACAGAAGTGGACTGGACACGACAAACCACTGGTTCCAATATCTCTTAGAAATTAGACAAGAACATGCTCAAAGAAAACTTCGCTGAGTTTGACAGGCAATGGTTCCCCACTATCTCTAACCGATACCATGGGGGGACAAATAGTAGGAGATATGGGAAAAAATGCAGTATAAACCAGAGCATGGTACAAATCAATTTATACTCAACTAAATAAACAAGGAACTAGTTACTGATTAATTATCCATGGCTATGGTTATGCTCACTTTATATTTTTAGGTTTTCCACTAGAATAATTAGAGGGAGTACCCAAAGATGTGATGCAGCAATGGGAAGTTTAATGCTTTGAGAATCCCATGTAACTCCATCTAATAAAGTCATAGTAGCAAAATAAGTGAAAAGCCATCACTATGAATGATATGACAGGAATCTAGTCCCATGTATCTAACATTAACATGCTTCTTGCTTATACTAATCATGTTGGTACTATAAACTGTTGTCTTCTGGCTTCTTGGAGGCATAGAAAAATATTGTCTGGTCAGGTATGGCAGTCATACCTTAACTTTACAATAGTCAGACTACAAAAATATTCCTTTTTAATTAAAAAAAGTGAAGCTGTTATTTTTACCCATCTGCGTCAGATATCATAGTTGGAAAGGAAATGCTACTTTCACGAAAATGAAATAAGAGTAATTCCTTAGGCCTTGTTTGATGCACCTCTATCCACCTCAATCCACGTGTGTTGGAGTGAAAATGAAATCAAGTTCCAACCCAATCCACTCAATACACATGAATTGAGGTAAATACATACATCCAAACAAGCCCTTACTAAGGTCTCGTCACACATGGATTAAGATAAATATATGTACATCCAAACAAGACCTTACTGCACACCAGCTCCATCATCCTCGTTGGCCAAACTCAAGCCCCCACCTCCCCTACACCTCCAATTCTCTCGGTGGTGGATTGAGGTGTGAAGGGGAACCTAGGTCTGGTGAGCGGATCCAAAATAGGAAGAATATTATTGCTGATCTCGTTATTTTATTTTAAAATATTATGCAAGTGAGTTTCATGTCTAAACAAACATCATCGAATGGTTGTGCTTGTGCCATGTGGAACAACTACATCAATTAATTCAAAGAAAAATTAAGACATCCATTTCATAAGTGAAGTCCAGTCAAATAAGAAAGCTGATAGCAGACAAAGAAATCAAAGCACACTTTGACCAAGATAAAACCCTAGTAGCGCATAAAATTCTTGAACACCAGACATCCAACCACACTTTCGTGCCAAGTGACGGCTTTCCTCAAAAAGACACATCCTTCCTTTACTTTTCCCATATTTCTTCTCCATCTTTGCGCAATTACATTTGGTGCGACTGATACTATCTCCAGGGCCCAACCTCTTTCAGGCGATACAACTATTGTGTCAAAAGAAGGGAAGTTTGAGCTTGGATTCTTCTCTCCAGGTAATAATGGAAACTTTTATGTTGGTATCTGGTTCAGAACTATTTCAAAGAGGACTATTATTTGGGTGGCCAATCGGGATATACCTGTCTCAAATGATTCATTTCCAGAACTTGCAATAATTATGGATGGAAATTTAGTCCTCAACTCTCTAGGAGCACCCATATGGTCATCGAATAGCACAAGGAAGTCCAGTAGATCTAGCATTGCAGTTCTCCTTGATAGTGGAAATCTTATCCTAAGAGATCAATACAACTCTTCTGATATTTTCTGGCAAAGCTTTGATCATCCAACAGACACGGTAGTGAGCGGGCAGTGGATTGGCATAGACAAGATCACACATGAATACCAGACCCGTGTTTCTTGGAAGAACCAAGAAGATCCTGCACCAGGTCCTTTCTCCTTTCATGCAGATCTAGTTACAATGAGCCAATATGTCTCAATATGGAATCACTCGAAAGTTTACTGGCAATCTGGGAACTGGACAGGCAAAGCATTCACGTCCATCCCTGGAATGCCACTAAAGAATGGCTACATATATGATTTCATTAACAACAATCGCGAGCTTAAGTTTCGGTGGGCCACGAAGGATGTGTCAATAATCACAAGAATAATTCTAAGCATTAATGGTCAACTCCAACGTCTCACATGGTCCAATGATTCAGAGGAATGGATAATAGAGTGGTATTTTCCTGCAGCTCTATGTGACGTATATTCTGTATGTGGGCCTTTTGGAGTCTGCAGGACAGGTTCAGATGAGCAATGCTTCTGCTTGCCAGGTTTTAGACCAGCTTCCTCAAAAAGTTGGGATCTTGGAGCATGGAGTCAAGGATGTGTCAGGCAAACAGATATCCAATGTGCTGAGTCAAATAAATCAACAGGCATAAAAGAGAGTGATGCATTTCGCAAGATCACCAACATCAAGTTTTCACAAAACCCAGTAAAACTGAAAGTCCAAAGCATGGAGGAGTGCAGATCTATATGCCTGAGTAATTGCTCTTGCACTGCATATGCACACAAACAGGATTGCAATATATGGAATAGTGAACTCTGGGATCTTAAACAATTACCTAATGGTAATACCGATGGTTTAGATATGTATATATGTCTTGCAGCATCTGATCCTCTAGTTCAGGATAGCGAAAAGAAGGCACACCATGTGAGGCTTATTGTGTTAATTACAGTGCTGGGAAGTATTTTTATGGCACTATGTGTTCTTAACATAACAGTTAAGAAGCTTCAAAAGAGATCTAAAAAGGCTTTCTCAGATAATTACTCTCTCGTCGTCTATGATTATTCGTTTTTGCAGCACTGCACAAAGAATTTTTCAGATAAAGTGGGGCAAGGTAGCTTTGGTTCAGTGTTCAAAGGATTGCTCCCAGACTCCAAACTAATAGCTGTCAAGAAGCTTCAAGGCATGAAACAAGGAGAGAAGCAATTTCACACCGAGGTGAGGGCTTTAGGAAAAATTCACCATAATAATCTAGTCCACCTCAGTGGGTTCTGCCTGAGAGGAGCCGAAAGGATGTTGGTGTACGACTTTATGGTGAATGGATCTCTAGATGTTCATCTCTTCAAGGATGAGAAGATATTGGATTGGAACACCAGAATCCTAATTATTCTAGGTGTTGCAAAGGGATTACATTATCTCCATGATGAATGCCAGGAGTGTATCATACATTGTGATATAAAGCCTGAAAATGTACTTCTTGATGTAAACTTCAGTCCATAACTGGCTGACTTTGGTTTGGCGAAGCTTATGGATAGACATTTTAGCAGGGCCTTGACAACTATGAGAGGAACAGTAGGGTATCTTGCACCAGAATGGACTAGAGGTCTTCTTCCCATAACACCAAAAGCAGATGTGTACAGCTATGGAATGATGCTGTTTGAGATAATTTCGGGCAGAAGGAATTCAGAATTGATGGAGAACGGAACCATAAGGTACTTTCCAGTGTGGGCCACATTAAGGATAAGTGAAGGTAACATTTCTGAAATTTTGGATCACAGACTAAATGACGTGAATTTTCAAGAGCTAGAGAGAGCATGCAAGGTTGCATGCTGGTGCATTCAGGACAATGAGGTTCACAGGTCAACCATGCGTCAAATAGTTCAAATCTTGCAGGGCATTCAAGATGTCAGCGTGGCCCCAGTCCCGGTATTTTTAAAACAACTAGTGGATGAAGAATACATTAGCTCATAACCCTGCAAATTAGTTATATTCATGCAGAACTGCATTGTAATTTTTGAAAGCACAAGCTGGCTCAATATAGAGCAATGCTCAGCAATCACTGTGCTCATCTACCGCAGTGTAATTCACTACAATGTTGTATTAGTTGGATTTTGCAATTTTCCTCGATATTAAATATTATAAATTATAATCCTAGAACAGTTAAGGCACTGCGATTTCGTTACTTCAGCGCAATTAAATGCCATGAGAATGGTAGTAAGACATCCAACAATATTTCAGGCGAACAAGACACATCCTGTGGATACTCATCCTAGTTCCAATGCTGCAACTGGCAAGCCATAGGAATCGCAAAGGAGGTGAATTAACTGTCTAGCTCTCGCATATCTGTCCAGGTACGCCGTTGCGATGAAACTACCCCTGGGTAGGATTGTATCATTGTATGCCAGGCAGTGCAACAAACAATTCACCACATGTTGGATGCCAAATTTACCAGCAATCTGGAAGGATTGGAAATAGTGGGGTTATGAGACGCGAACCTGGGAATGGACGGATCCGAATTGAGCCAGGGTGACTAATAAGGGGTTGTTCGCTTGTACAGAATATAGCTTCTTTTCAGTTATAAAATAATATATTTTTTTCTCATAATAAGTCAGCATCAGACGAAATTAACGTTTCTTTTCAGAGAAGCTAACAACACTGAGAAATTCAGAATGTTGGCGCAAGTGCCGGTGAGGCAGTCACTGCTCCAAGAGGGCAAGAGCCCAAGTTCCAGGCGATGGAGGAGCCGGCACGAGAGAGAACGGCGCGTCGGAGGCACTGAGACAGCACCGTGCCCAGTGGGAGCCATGGGCTCCGGCGAGGTGGCCCCCCGCTGGCCGTTTGGTTCAGAAATGTGAGCATCTTTATATTCTGTCTAATAAAATTAGATATTTTATTAAAAAAATATTTTTCAATAGTTTCTTTAACTTGATCTTAAATTTTTAAAATAGTCATATTCTATTCTAGAGTTATCGAAAATGAGACTGGTCTCTAGAGTACGCACAAGATATAGGAATGGGCTATTGGAGGATGAAAATATGTGATTTTTATTTAAATGATACTTCTTTTTCTTTTCTTTTTCTTAAATGAATATATAAAGATCCGTCTTAAATTTATTGTATAACGTAGTAGGAAATCGTTTTTCTTTTTCTAGAATGAATAGCAGCTGTTTTGCTTCCCCTTCAAAAATGAAGAGCCCGGGCTCTTGTGGACCGGATGCTGCGGCGTGGACCATTGAGCCAACGTCGAAGGGGCCCTAGGTATACTAGGCTTCATCTCTCACTGGCCCATCTGGATTCACCACTTCAAGTCTTCGGTCTTCACAGCTTTGCAAAGGGTCAGGACTCAGGACTCAGTTCACGACAGACCTGTCCAGCTGTCCCCATCCCCTGTGGATTTCAGGGACTAAAGTCCCTCTGTATCGAATTTAGAAGTCATTTAGGATAACGATATAGTCTTTAAAATATGACTTTGACTTCATATTTCTATAAAAATATTTATTAAAAAGTGATATATGCATACTTTTATAAAAGTATATTTGAAGACAAATCTATTTATATAATTTTCATATTTCTAAACTCAACAATTTAAAAATTATTCATGATTTATATTCCCAATATTTGATAAAAACTAGTTTAAAACGACTTGAGTACTAGTACATCTACCTCCAATTAATGCTAATCAATGCCGGGTCTCCCCAAAACTAACGGTTCTTGAATTGAATGCACGAAAAAGACCCCTCCCACCTCCCAGAGAACATGCTTTCGACAGACGAATTAAGGAGGACTGCGACCAGACTGCTCGGTTGGTTAAAAAAGAACGCTGATTTTAGTTCATACAGATTTAGGCTCTGTTCGTTTTAACTAAACAGCACATATTTTTCAGCTCTGCAATAGTATTTCCCCTCACAACAAATCAGGTTCAGCCAAAATTAGCTCAGCTTTTCAGCTGAAGCGAACAGAGCCTTACTGTGAAATAAAAAATATTCGCTCTGTTCGGCTGACTGGTACGGTACGGCTGGCTGATTATTCTAAGAGAAAAACACTACTGAATGGCTGGCTGGTGCTGGCCGGACCAGTCAACCGAACAGAGCCATTGTTTCATGATTAAAAAAGAACGATGATTGTGGCAGATAAACTCAAGCGAAGAGGGCTCGTTGGGGCCATGAAACCATCTCATCTGCCACCAAAATATCCCCTCAATGGAAGGGCAAAAGAGCATCTCTTAATCGTAACACATTCGTCAGCGTCTCAGTCCCAAAAACAGCATCTCTTAATCGATGACAATGATCGACACCGGTATCATGTGACAAATGACAGCAATAGCATTGAACGGAGACAGGCACCCAAAGCCCTGGTACTGGTACTCACCGTGTTGTTTGGTCTTATCCGACCGAGCCATTCTAGAGGACCCTCATCAGAGAAAGCAGGAGGTGACCAGATCAAAGATTGAATGGTCAGTAGTGGAAACCTGAACGTTAGCAATGTATTAGCAATTGACGAAGTCCTGAATGATTAGCCACGAACGATCGTTTCGTTAAACTAATCAAGTCAACCCTGCGCTCTGGCTCTTTAGCCGCCGCCGCAACGAGTCAGCAACCCTTTCTCTGGCTTCACACCATTCGCTCTCTTCTTTCTTAAAAAATAATTTCAACCAACAGTCAGCATCACATAACAGATATTAGTGTTTCTGTTCACAGGTATGAATCAACAAAAAAATAGTATCATAAAAATAATGTGTGCCATGTTCAACTCTACCACGAACCAGCTGAATAGGCTGCAAAAATCAATTAAAATGACCACCGAGTTTTTAGCAGACATAAAAAAAATTAAGAACCTTTATTACCTAGAATCCATCTAAGAAAAAGCTATAAAATTCTTGTGTAATCATTTTCAGCGCAAGATTGGAATTATGTTTTTTTTACAACAAGATTGGAATTATGTTAATCGACCCCGGAAGGGCATAGGGTCATTGGGTGTGTACCTGTCAAAAAAGGATAGCACCAGGTCAAATACGGCACCTTCTGTCAATAGGCCATGAAGTGGAGTCTCGCTGTCCATCAAAACCTCTGTATCCAACTACCACCGCAACCAATTACTCCAGAAGTCCAAACTCAACTCCTCTCCTCTCCTCCCAGCCCCAGCCCTGGCTGCTCCACCGAGCTCCCATCCATGGCTCCTGTCTTCTTCCTTCTACCTCTCCTACTCGGCCAGATCCTTCTCTGTGCCGCCGTCGACACCATCAACTCCTCCACACCCTTGGCCGGCGCGCAGAAGATTGTGTCCAAGGGCAACAAGTTCACCTTGGGCTTCTACACCCCACCCCAAGGTAACACCACCTCCTCCAACCCCAGCAACTACTACATCGCCATATGGTACAGCAACATACCACAGCAGACGACGGTGTGGATGGCCAACCCCGATGTGCCGGTGGCCGACCCAACCACTGCCACCTTGATCATCGGCAGTGATGGTAACCTCGTCCTCCTTGATCAATCCAAGAATCGTCAGGTACTATGGTCGACGAACATAAATATTAGCTCCAATTCCACCATCGCTGTCCTCCAGGACAGCGGTAGCCTCGACCTGATGGATGCAACCAATACATCAAGTGTTTACTGGCGAAGCATAGATCATCCCACAAACACCTGGCTTCCTGGGGGCAAGCTTGGGCTGAACAAGACTACTGGTGTGAGCCAGCGGCTTGTTCCATGGAGTAACACCGCCAACCCCTCTCCTGGGTTGTTCTCACTCGAGTTGGATCCAAGAGGCACAACCCAATACTTCATTCAGTGGAATGATTCCATAACATACTGGACCAGTGGTCCTTGGAATGGAAATATCTTTAGCCTTGTGCCAGAGATGACCTCTGGTTACAACTATGACTTCCAGTTCATTAACAATGCTACTGAGAGCTACTTCATCTACTCAATGAAGGACAACAACATCATCTCGAGGTTCATCATCGATGTGGATGGGCAGATCAAGCAGCTGACATGGGTGGATGCCTCCCAGTCATGGATCTTGTTCTGGTCCCAGCCAAGGACACAGTGTGAGGTGTACGCGCTCTGTGGGGCCTATGGTAGCTGCAACCTCAATGCACTGCCATTCTGCAACTGCATCAGGGGGTTCAGCCAGAAGGTTCAGAGTGATTGGGATCTCCAGGATTACAGTGGCGGGTGCAAAAGGAGAGTACCACTGCAGTGCCAGGCCAATTCGAGCTCTGCACGGGCTCAGCCTGATAAGTTCTATACCATGGAAAATATGAGGCTACCTGATAATGCTCAGACTGCTGTGGCTGCGAGCTCTCAAGACTGTCAGGTGGCTTGTCTGAACAATTGCTCTTGTAATGCATATACTTATAATAGTAGTGGCTGCTTTGTTTGGCATGGGGATCTGATTAACCTTCAGGACCAATACAGCGGAAATGGAGGAGGCACACTCTTCCTCAGGCTTGCAGCTTCTGAGCTGCCAGACTCCAAAAAGAGCAAGACAGTGATCATTGCTGCAGTGGTTGGTGGAGTTGCTGCAGTTTTAGTAGTCCTTTCTATTGTGTCATACTTTCTATATCAAAAATACCGCCGAGAGAGGACTCTCAGGATATCCAAGACTGCTGGGGGCACACTGATCGCCTTTAGGTACAGTGATCTGCAGCATGTCACTAACAATTTCTCGGAGAGGCTGGGTGGAGGTGCCTTTGGCTCAGTGTTCAAAGGGAAGCTCCCAGATTCAACACCCATTGCTGTGAAGAGGCTCGATGGAGTTCACCAAGGGGAGAAGCAATTTCGTGCTGAGGTGAGCACCATTGGCACAGTACAGCATGTCAATTTGGTCCGCCTCCTTGGATTTTGTTCAGAAGGATCACAGAGGCTGCTTGTGTATGAGTTCATGCCAAAGGGCTCCCTGGACCTGCAGCTATTCCCAGGTGAGACAACAGCACTGAGCTGGTCTACCAGGTACCAAATAGCACTTGGAACAGCAAGGGGCTTAAATTACCTGCATGAAAAATGTAGGGATTGCATTATACACTGTGATGTCAAGCCAGAAAACATACTCTTGGATGAGTCATTTGTGCCTAAAGTGGCTGATTTTGGTTTAGCAAAGCTCTTAGGCAGAGACTTCAGCCGTGTATTAACAACAATGAGAGGAACAAGGGGTTACCTTGCACCTGAATGGATCAGTGGTGTGGCAATAACAGCAAAGGCAGATGTCTTTAGCTATGGCATGATGCTCTTCGAACTCATATCAGGCAGGAGAAATGCTGATCATGGAGAACAGCATGGATCCACCTTTTTCCCAACCTTTGCTGCAAGCAAGCTACATGAAGGAGATGTGCAGACCTTGTTGGACCCCAAGCTGAAAGGAGATACAAATGTTGATGAACTCACAAGAGCTTGTAAGGTTGCCTGTTGGTGCATCCAAGATGATGAAAGTGCTAGACCTACAACTGGTCAGATTGTTCAAATCCTCGAGGGATTCCTTGACGTTAACATGCCTCCTGTTCCAAGGTCATTGAAAGTTCTTGGCGAAAGCCCTGATGTTATAAACTTCTTTTCAGATATTTCTTCAAGTCAGACTTCCCAGACACAGAACAGCACAACTTCCCACACACACAGTGCTACTTCAGGTGGTTCACATCTCCAAAGTCCATAGATCAGATAACCAGCAATTTGTTAGGGCAATACTTGAAGAGTATGAGTAAAGCTGTACATGATTAGAACCTAATATGCTCAGCTTTTGTATCGCACTATGCTTCAGTACTGTAAATTTAGTGCAGAATGTCATAACCAATACAAGAAAGGTACTACTGTTGCATTTACATTCACATGCAAGATTCCCCATTTTCTCTTACTACATGTATAATATCAAGTTGAGTTCACATTTCACCATCTATTGGAATCTGAATATATATAGGTGCCTTTGTTATGTTTGGCAGCTATACTTGTGTTTTTGACTAATTGCTTCTCAAGTAAGTTTAGATGTGCACATCCTTCTTTAGTGAATGAGGAAGAGTTTGTTTTTCAAAAATAAAAATACAATACAAAAATAAGCAAGTAACCCCCCTCCCTACCAAGGAAAAAGGGGAAAAAAGTGCACATCATTTGTGTTACTGTCTGTCTGTTTCCTTGCACATAAGAAAACTTAAGCATCTCAATCAATCAACTTTGATGAGATAGTCAGCTAAGTGAGGGCGAAAAAAAGACATCATCTATAACTTGGACATGTATCCTTTAGATGAATAGTCATAGCCTGTCATCATTATAAGGGTGGTATCCATAAATGAGAAAATCACTCTTGGACTACCCACAAGCCACAATGGCTCCGGTGTTACTATGCTCATGTTTTAAAGAATTACTCATGAATCAAGTAGTTTCAAGATGTATGTAGAGTCATGGGATCATTCAGACAGGGATGAAGATTTGGTCAAGTTATTCTGGACTTGCAGGCATGTGATAATAAGAGAAACACCCAAAACCCTTTTTACGAATACAGTGGATGTGGACTGCACACGACAAACCACTACTTCCAAGATCTCTTAGACGTTAGTAAAGAACATGCTCAAAGAAAACTGCCTGAGTTTGACAGACAACGGTTTCCAACTATCGATGCCATAGGGAACAAGACTAAAAATATTAGAAGATATGGAAAAAATGCAGTCTAAACTAGATCATGGTACAAAGCAGTTTCTACTCAACTAAATAAACAAGGAACTACTTACTGATTAATTATCTTATCCATGATTATGGTTATGCACACTTCAGATTTTTAGCTTTTCCACTAGACTAATTAGATGGAGTACCCATAGATGTGATACAGTAATAGGAAGTTTAATGCATTAAGAATCCCATGTAACTCCATCCCATAAAGTCGTAGTAGCATAATAAGTGAAAGACCATTACTAGGATGAAATGAGTGGAGTGTAGTCCAATATATCTATAACATTAAGAGGCTCCTTGTTTATACGAATCACATTGGTGCTATTAACTGCTGATCTTCTAGCTTATTGGAGGCGTAGAAAATATTAGAATTTAAAGGAAGATATAGGCTCCGTTCGGCTGGAGCTGAAAAGCGCTTAAAAGCGCTTATTTTTCAGCACTTCTACAGTACTTTCCTCTCACAATAAATCAGCACTTCTACAGTACTTTCAGCGCTTTTCAGCTTCACCGAACAGAGCCATACTACTCTCTGGTCAGGTATGGCAGTCACGCCTTACAATAGTCAGATTACAAAAATATACTTCTTTGATAAAAAGAAAAGGTGAACTCACCACTTTTACCAATCTGCTTAAGACATCATAGTTGGAAAGGAAATGCTACTTTCACCAAAATAAATAACTACACTGCATATTGGGTATGATAGGCAGACCTGGGATTGGAGGGAGCCGACTCGAGCAGCCGGGGGGGCGGGGGTGGTTTGGGGGACTGAGAAGACGGTGGTGGCGGATGCAGTCACTGACTCACTCCTCCAAGTTCCAGTCGACGGGTGAGCTGGCACGAGAGAGAGAGAGAGAGAGCGCCAGTGCCCCGTGGGAGGCATGGACTCCGCAGGCCGGCGGATGGCGCGGGGCTTGGGGTACGAGCGTCCGGCCGGCCGGAGGCGAGTCGGAGATGACTCTGGCCAGATGATCCCCCGCCGGGCCGCGTGCCGCAGCCCGGGCCCAGGGCCCAGGCTGCCAACTTGGATTGAACGGCAGTAGCGGCCCAAGTTCTACTTTGGTCTCGCATCCAAAAATTTGCTCAGAGAAGCTAAATGACATTTCACGTAACTCAAATAAACAGAAAATACATTGAACTAACATTTAACTGTAATTAATTAGCTGATAAAAAAAATTACTAGGTACACCGCCTACATCCTTTACATGGGAGAAAGTGAGAAGAAACTAACAGGATATTTTAGTTTACACTTTTCTTATTTTTCATGAGTAAATACTTCCTTTTGTGATTTATGTTATTTGCCTTTATTATATCGTAATATATCAAAGTTTTGTCCTTTTGTGACTATAGAAACAATTGTTAATTTTTTTGATGCCATCACAAATCAGATGTTATCAGATTTGTGGTGTCGTCTAAAGTTTTTTTTTACAGGAAAGGCGATCCACTCTTCCCGGACTCGCCCCCCGCGTTGCACCCACGCGGCGACTCGGACGGCTAGGCGAAACCCTAGCCGCGGCCCCTCTCTTCCTCCCTCTCTGGTCGCGCCGTCGCCAGAGCTAGCCGCTGGCAAGGCCGCTCGGCTGGCTGGGATGGCGGCGGCGGGTGTAACACCCCGATTTTTGACCATGTTTAAAATTCACTAAAAATTTGAACTTTAAAATTTACCAACTAATAAATCGCCTAGGATTAATTTTATCGCAACGAGTAGCCAACATTAAAATAGAGAAATAGCTTAGCAAATATTTTCTTGTGTGATGTAATGTTTCTTGCTTGTTGAGCTTATGGTGGTATAAAATCTCAGACCAAATATATACAAATACCCACATATAAATGCTTTAGGAAATTTCTTGGGAAAAGAATAAAGGAAAAAGATAAAGGGAAGAGAAATAGAAAAGGAAAGTGGGCTGCCCTTCACCTTCTCGGGTCACAGCCGGCCCGCTCCGACTCCCCCTTCCCTCTCCCTCTACCCGCTCGAACTGGGCCGCAGAGCCAAACCGGCCCAGCCTGCAGCGCACATGCCCCTTCCCTCCTCCTCTCACTGATGAAGCAACCCCACCCATCAGATTCGTCACCTTCCTCCGGCACCTCGGGCCCGCGTCTACCGCCGGCCCCGCCACGTCAACGTCGGAGGAGAGCACGATCACAGGGACCTGTTGAACTCGCAGGGATGCATCCCATCAACTGCACTGCCTTCTCCCCTCTAATCTCAACGCATACAGAAACCGCACTGACCTTCGCTTGAACGACGACGCGCCAGTGACGAGACTTCACGACACCGACCACGTCGGAGCCAGCTTGCAAGCACAACCTTGCCGGGCAAGCCTCTAGAACTCTCCCCGAGCACGTCACCCTGCCGGAAAAGATCGAGGGGGCGGGGAAAATATCTCGGCGCCCACGAACCGACATGGCCGGCCTATAAATAGGCATGGCGAGCTCGCCGTTGGGGCAACGAGCTCCACTCCGAGGTTCGTGAGGACGGGGAAAAAGCCATCTCCCCCTCAGTTCCACCTTTCCCCCTCTCCGCGAAGCTCTAGCTCGATTTCCCCCAATTCGGAGCGCCGCCAACGCCGTCGACCGGAGTAAAAAATTAGCCCGTCATAGCGCACCACCGGGCGATTGGAGAAGCAGGTAGGTTCACCGGAAGTTCCCCTATCCTTTCCACCCCCTCATTCCCTCCTCATCCCTCTGTGATGCGCTGCCGTCGTGCACCGTCTTGACCGAGCCGCCATGGCCGGTGACATCCGCCTCCGCGTGGCTCAGTCAAGCCCCAAACCCTTCTAGCATATTGACCACACCCCCGCACACACACACACTTGAGGATAGACGCGAGGAAGAAGGCCTCTGGGACTAAGCGCAGTGCACACCACCGCTACGACTGCTCCGGCGAGCCGCTGGCAAGCACACTGACGGTCACTGCCATGACCAAGCCCCTCACCGAGCGCGGCACGGACTCCCGACCACCGTCTACCATTCGCGCCACCGCATCGGACCCCAGCGCCGCCGGCAGAGCCAACTCCGGCGAGCCCGACTCCCTCCCCTGCGTCGGTACTGTGCACAGGCGCTGCCGTCTGTCGCCGTCACCCCTCCGTTCCCTTCCCCGCTCTGCATGTGGGCCAGGCCAGGGACGCCGTCCCGTTTTCCCCGACAGAATGGGCAGGCCAAGGGCCCACATGTCATTCCCTCGCCCTCTCCCTCACCCTTTCTTCCCTCCCTGCACTCAGTCCACGAAGACCGCAGGCATACAGCTGGTCCTTGGCACTGTGAGTTCGTTCGTGATGATGTTATACGGATCCTTAGGTAGCTCCATCCGGGTACGGGTGCTTGTTAGGTTTTTCCTTTCCACTGATCATGGATGGGATTGGATTATCGTGTGGGGAAATTTGTACACCTCTGCAGAGTTTACCGAATCTATTCGAATAGCCACGTCCTTGGAATGGGCAATCGCCGGGATGAGGTCACTTATGTTTAGGTTTTCAAAATACTTTATTAACCATGTGATAACTGAATTCTGATAATTAAATTTGTGGACTAACCCGGGAACTAGCGAGAAGGGAACTGCTCTCCTAGGGCCCAACCTTTAATTATTTAACTACCTACCTTTAGGACTTGCTGAGTATGTATGTACTCACCCATTGTTGACTCACAGATATCGATCCTGAGGACGACTACGACTTCAATGAGGAGGCTAACCCCGAGGAGTAGGAGCTTCGCAAGGACGTTTGGACCCGCGTAGGAGGACACTAGGATGTAGGGTTTCACCCGCGCTCAAGTCTGCCTGTGGATAGGATCGTCGCTACTTCCGCCTAGAGACCACCACCTATTATTATGTAATATTGCATGAGAAGAGCCTTGTAATATAAATAATGTTTGTGGCTCTAACGCTAGACCACCCTGTAATGTAAACACTTATACTTTTTACCATTAATAAAAGCTCGGTATTTTTATCTAAATTTCTGTGTACCATTACTGTTCGTGGGTATTTGTGCTTGATCCTGGCGCAAATACGGTTATTTAAGGACTCTCAAAATGAGGGCCCGACAGAGTGGTATCAGAGCCGAGCTTGACCGTAGGACGAGACCCTAGGTTTGGATCGCGTTTAGGAAAAAATCGAACTAAATTTTTGTTATTGCATTTGTACTGCAAAAGTTCTAACCTTAATTGTGAATCTCTTTTGAAGCAGATGGAGGATGTTTGGGTTTGAACCAATGGACTGAACGTTGAGGGTTTTCCACAGCTCTTGTGGGAGACGCTGCAACGTCTTGGCTACGTTGACCCGCCCATGTACTATGGATGGGAGTACGAGAAGGACGACATGCTCAAGTGCGAGATGCATCTGCACGTCCCAGCTCACCCGTCGTGCCCAAACTTCAAGGCGAAGCACTTTCTAGCTCAAGGCAGGGAGCTGAGTGGCACCTGCCAGAGTGTCGCCCGACAGGCTCTCACCTACTACTACCAGAAGTTTGAGGAGGACATCGAGCACACCCCTGCAAAGTATTTCCCGGTGACAACCAGACCACTCCCACTTGGCGCTACAGGGTACACGAGATGGAAAAGGTTGGATGACATGACCCCGAGTACACCTTGGTGACCACAGTCAAGTACCTACACGCCCTCGACTCCCTCTACGAGGACCGCATGAAGGAGCTAAGGGACTGGATCAAGAAGGCAAGGACCTCACAGGCTGAGATTCGGACCATGAAGGCCGACTTAGCCCAGATGTACCTGAAGAACAAGAAGCTGGAGCAGAAGCTGTGGCAAAAGACCGGAGAAGCGAATGGACTCCTACCTATGGACTGCAGTAGGTGCGCCACGGCGTTCAGACAGCCACCCAAGGGAGTGAAGATCGCAGGATTTGAAGCCAAGGGCAAGGCACCGGCTGCTATGGAGTATGACCCAGAGCACCCGATGTAACAACCCGGGTTTTCGGTAAACCAAAAATACGAACTTTTTAAAATTTTCCTTGCAATGAGTGTGCAACATATAGTTCCAGGTTGAAAACATAACTAACCACCAACGACTGTCGCATTCATGTAGAACTGTTTGTAGATATGTGCCCGTGTCATGGGCCGGTTTCGGGTTTAGTGTTTAGTTGGTGTTTGGAGTGCACAAATCCGTAGCAACTCTCCTCAGAGTCCCTTGTAATCTCCTCTCTTTGATTATCCAATTTCGGATTTCTCCCAATTTATCTTTTCAATTAAAATTCCTCGAGCCCAGTTTATTTCCATCCTGATTCTTCGTAGCAAGTGGAGAAAATCCTTTTTTCCTTGCTCCCTCTCAATTCACTCTAACAATGAGGAAAGTCCCCCATCTCAGTCCTTTCCGAAACCCCTTATCCCTTTTTCCTCTAAAAATCTCATTTTATCATCTGTCTCAAAAATCTTTTCATTGATTAATAAAATGAGAATTTCTTTTCCTTCTTTTATCCAAACTCCTTTTTGGATGTGATCTCAATCCGTCGAGCTATCAATTACTAGAGCAAACTAGAAAATCCTATCTCCTTTTATCTCATAACCATCAAGTAATAACACATATATGCATGCTCCTGTACACACTTAATAGTTATTTATCTGAGGAGCACATGCACGTAGTACTTTGGCCTTGAGTGACCATCGCTTTTAAGCAAGACCAGAAGTATGCACGTCCACAGGCAAGCTCTATCGCTGTTTGTTCATTGCACCTGTAGATACTCCTCCACGAACAGCAAGTGCAGGCACGTTGGCCTCCTAGATCACCACCGCTAGCCAGCTCTTTGGCTACACCCAGCAACGTGTCCTGCTTGCTCCCTTCTCTCGCGTCTCTAGCCCAGGTGCCAGCCTGTTTGGTCCACCGGCGCGCACGCAGCCCAACTGGCCCATGCGCCGTGCCCTGCGCCCCCAACCCTAGGCGCCTCGCGCTCCTGCCCCTGGAGCCGCCGCCGCCACCGCGAGAGGGCAAAGCCACGCACGCGGCACCGGCGCCGCAACCCTCCACGCGATGCACGCCACGTGCCCTTGGGCACAGAAGCCGAAGATCGACGCTGTCCGCACCACGGAGCCCTAGACAGCCACCCCTATAAGAAGTAGCAACCGGCCCTGTTCATCTTCTTTCCCAAGCTCCGCCACCGCACTCCTGTTCCTCTTCTTCCTCGTGACACCGCCGCCTTCGAGCTCCACCTCGCGAGCCTCCTGCTCGCTGCGCCCCTCCCCGTCGCCACCAGCAGCTCGCCCTACTGGAGCACGCCTCACCGCCCCACGACCATGATGCCGCCCAAGCACAGGCCACGGTGAACCTTGTCACGTTGCGTCCTTGCGGCGCCCGCACGAAGCTCCACCGCCATGACATCGCCATACCACGTCGTCCCCGAGCCCCCACCTCTGCACGACGTCGCCCCGGCCACCACCTTGCCACGATCGCCGCACCACAGTTCTGTGCCAGGGTCGGCCACGTTCGTGCACGCTGCTGCTGCAGCCGGACGTCCTCGCCGTGATGTCGCGGCCGCGACGTCATCTGCACCGTCGGCAACGCCCCGGCCACGCCACGGACGTCCTCCTCGTCGCGTCGTGCCCCTTCACCGAGTTTGGAGGAAGTGCCTCTGCGCGGCCTCCTTGCCACCGGCCTCGGTCGCCACGGACGTCCTCCTTGGGTCGTCCTGTGAAGAACGCCGGAGCCGACCACGAACCTTGCCGAGCTCGTCTACCCACCCACGTCGCTCGCTGCATCCCCTAGGCCCTCCCTCTGTCTCCACCAAACAGAACGGTGAGCTTCAAAAACAAGATGCCTGTGTTCTATTGTCTTCCTCACCACCGAGCTGAGATTGGCCTTCATGCCGTTTGCTCTACTGCGCAGGGAAGATCACCGTCCACGTTCTGGCCGTCCCTGTTCTACCCTCGCTGCTCCGTCCAGCCATGACACCTCCACGACGTACATGACGAGAACCCCTCCATCCTTGCCAGAGCTCCGCCCGTGGACGCCGGAGCCGGAGACGGAGCCGGTGCCACCGTCGCGGATCGGCACGGCACGGCGATCACCCTGCACGGCATCAACTCCTCGCTGCACCACCATCCTATCTTCATCAGCACCAAAGTGAGCACCACCACCCTTCTCAGACCCACCATGTGCGCCACCGCGTCCCACCCCAGGGAGCGCATCGGCAGAGCCACTACCGGTTCAGGAAGAACACAAAGCACTCACATACACCGGACTAAACCCAGCCAACCGGAAGATAGACCATGAACGCTTGGAACAACCATGACGAGCATCGCTGTCGTGTGCACCCGGGACGCCGACGTCTCGACGGCGTTCCCCGCGTGCTGTAGCTATTCAACCACGACGAGCATTGCCATCGCGTACACCTTGCCATTTGACATCGGCCTTCGTGCTATAATTCCATGCCTTGTTGGGAACCCAGCCATGCTCCGCCACCTTCTAGCTACTTGACGCCACCTCCCGCCAGCCTTCGGCCAGCCAAAGCCCCTTCCGGCCAGCCACAGCCCCGCCCGGCCAGCCGCGGCCAGCAAGCAGCAGGCCACGGCTAGCCGCAGCCAGCCAATAGCAAGCCGCAGCCGGCCAGAAGCTACTACCAGCTGGCCGAGAGGAGCTGGAACCTGTAGCGGTAAGCGTCGCCACTTTCCTTTGACACCGACCTTGTCCGGCCTTTGTGTCGTAGCCCTGTTGCCCGATCTTGAGCCCCCATAGATGATGCTGGACTGTTGGAAAGACTAATCGATAGATGATGTTGGACTATTGGAGAGCCCAATTGATAGATGCTGGATAGTTGGAAGGCCAAAGTGGTACGACGCTGGACCATTGGAGAACCCCTTCTCTTATTTCTTGTACACCTATCCACCATATTGTACCTTATCCTTGCAATCTGTCTGTATTTGTATCTGTTGTACCCTACCCTTAAGATCTGTCTATCCATATATCTGCTGTATCCTGTCCTTACACTCTCTCTGTATATGTATCTAATAATACAGGATCCATCCATCTTCGAGCTATGGAATTGTGCTACTCCACTGTCCTGTCGAGTTGTTTTGTCTTGTGGTCGTGCCTTTGGATCTTATTGCTAGTTGTTCTTCTTGTCTGTCTGTATGCCATGCCTTCGAGCCGGCTGAGGGATCGTACTTCACTCGGACGTTGCGATCGCGGGACCCGTCCTGCCATGACCGTAATGCCGGGTGTAACTCGACCTCTCGTTGGTGTAGCTTGTGGCCGCGAGCATGCCTCGCCATGACCATGGAGCTATACCCCGTGTGCCGTTCTTCGATTCTTCGTGCTCAAGCCCTCGTATGCTTGTACCCTGTGCGACCGCTGCATTTCTTCGATTCTGCGATGACAACCGCACCGCTACAAATCTGAGAGATGACTTAGTGCCAATGCACCCAGGTCGTGGTACCCTATGAGTGGTTTGCGCACTTGCGTCTTTTACATGTCGCTCTCTTCTGACGCCCCATCTATTCCATGGCGTGCGTGTTGGAAGAAGTAGACCACTGCCTTATTATGTTTCTCGCTCTTTTGTTCCCGTATAGCCCGCTCTGTTCGATCCCGTCTTACCCATGGCGATTGGATCAAAGACCGGACTAACCCTTTTTAGTTAGCAAAGCTATGGTTTATATCAAGATCTTGGATCTATGCGAGTCGACTCGATTGATCGCTTAAAAACATCTCACTGAAGGTGTGACTGAGAATATGATATGGATGTGCCTAGCTAACTCCTTTCTCTCCCTCTCTTGATTCTGGGTGTTTAAGCACTTGTATGATTGTACCCGTTTGGATCACAGCCTTGGTACCCTAAAAGAGGATTAAACACTCGCACTATTTTTGTGCAACATTCATTGTTGGTAATTCCTTGTTCTTCCCTTCTGATCGGCCGTCCTCCGATCCCCGTCTTCTTCGTAGCGTTCAGATCGAAAGATTGTGAGCCGTGGTGTTTGCTATGGATCAGCTCTAGCCTAAACCATTTATTATAAAGCCATATTGGCTTGGCCGTGACATAAGCTTGTGCATAGCAAACCCCACTCTTAATTCTTCTTTGGCCCGATGAAATTGGACATACGCCGAGAGGGCCAAGTCGGGTACCTTTTATTATTTCTCCAGTATTTATGGATCTTCCCGTGTCCCATCATCTTTTGGAGTATTGGGTGTTTTCTTACCTTGTATTGCTTCGCGGAGTAGCCGTTTTCGGATTAGCGACGATCAGGCTGAGACCCGCCAGAGGAGGAGAATATGGACGACGACAGGAACCGTGGAGTGAAGTCACCCTGGATGAGGTGGCCCAGCAGAACGACTACACTAACTGAGGAGTGCTCATACCACGACTTCCCCGACAACGCAGGTGTCATGGCAGCACCTTCTTTTAGAGAATCCTATTAGACATTGCATATTTAGAAATGCTAGTGCTTTATATTTACTCCTTTGCTGGTATATGATGCATACAACTACCTAAGCCATTATTACACTGCTTGCAAACACTCTACTATGCTTCGCGCTCATGCTCTTTTATATATTTCTATCTACCTGCTTGCTTGCATGTTACATCACCATATTTATTAACTCCACTCGCATTGTATCTGTGATGTGATGCTGGTGGTGAACATATGGGAATGGTTTGGCTTGGGATGCCAGATTGGTGGACTATGAGCGTCCTGCGTGTGTCTTGGGTGTGTGGTGAGGGTCGAGTCGACCAAGTGGGATACACGACGAGCTGTGTAAGCAAGTCTTGCCGGGAGTTGCATCTGGGCATCTCACGAGAGATACCTGTGGCGGGTAATGGCTTTATGAGGAGGTTCCGGAAAGGATAGCCTGCGTGGTTTGAAACCCCGTGAATGGAGGTGCCATGGTGGCACGGGGAGAGTATCCCCTAAGAGAAGATGCCTGCTTGGTCAAACCTAGGAAGGACTAGTACCAGGTTCATAGGAATCCTTTACTGCTCACTCGTCTTCGATGGGCGGGGAACGGCTGGACTACTTGGTAGGGCGGTGCCACTACTGCTAGGTTGAAAGGTGATAAGGGTGGGCGGTGATGGATGTTGGGATTCCTGAACTGTTCTAGATGCGCAGTACCACTGATTGGACCCGGTACTGCGTCTCCCTGTCTCAGCGTTTCGGTTCGTGCCCGAAGTTACCCAAGGCTGAGTGGTAGGGTGGCATCGACCTAGGCAAGCAAGCACCCGGTATTCTGCCTAGATGATTGTACAGCATCAATGATGGCTAATCTTGTGAGTGGTAAAACCTCTGCAGAGTGTATGGTTGATCGATCGATACATATGCCGATTCGTCGGCTATGGACCTTTCCTGTGAAGCTCTGACTAGTGTAGAGAGCGATATTCTTTTCTCCCCTTGGTTGATGATTGTCCGGCAGTGTGCCCAGTGTGGCAGTGTGCCGTTGAGACAGGACCCGAGAGGGAGTTGGGCCTGTCGACTGAGCGTGAGGGGTGTGTGTGTGAGGTGGTGCATGGGTGGGATGATGGATATGGGATAGACTGATGGAAATTGATGATATGGGTTAAAACTTGACAAACTATTATGATATTATTACTTGATACTACTTTGCACGCGCTTAGGATGCAAATCACAGCCAAATGTTAGGATCGCCAGATCCTTTGTTTTTTCTTTTCCACTAAAGCTCATCGGTGCTGACCATGGCCTGCACATATCTGGCGGTGTGCAGATTACCTGACTAACAGAGATATTGAGATAAGAAGTATTAGAAGGTCTCGTGCCTACGCTCAAGTTTAGTTCAGGAGATAAAGACTACGCTGCGCCAAGATTAACTCAGATTATGCTCGTGAAGGAGGAGCATTCACTCGACGACATATTCCGTCAACTCTAATGACACCTGGTTATGCTTCCGCTAGATTAAACCTGTAATATGTGTGATCTCAGTTGATATCATCTTGTAAGTAGTTACGATGTATGGCTGTAATATCAACTGATATATGATAATGTGATGGGATCAATCTTTAGTTTTATCACATTATAGCTCATTCTGTGGATTTTCCCTTCATGGAAAATCGAGGATGTTTCACCCAAGGTATGACCACAAGACGTACGCCAGGTATGAGGAGATGAGGGAGTGTGTCGCCGACAATTTCATGATTTTTGGAGATACTATGGCAGCAGGATTGGCGCAGGAGGCTGGAGACGCGAGCTACAGCTACGCACCATGAGACAAGCAGCAAGCCCAAGACCGTTGGATGGGACCCCGACGAGTCTTCAGTTCATGTAGCTAGCCAAGTAGCGACTGTGTAAAATAAATAAAAGCGCGAAGTAGCCGTTAGTCGCTAGATCCGCGAGTCACCGCGCTAGCAGTATGTGTGAATGGTGCTACTTGTATCATATATATGTAACTGTTCGTGGCTGTAGAACGTTGTTTGCTATAATGTGTGTTGTACGCTTTATTTATCTTGTTTTGCTTTTATTTTCTATTTCTTGGTCTTCTTATTTTTTTGATTCCTCCCACTGCTTAAAAGCCAATGGAAAGACTTCTAACCTGTATTGCGCCAATGCCAGATGGAAAGAAGGTCCGCCCGGATTCAGCATCACCGCGAGCAAGCTGAAAGGCGCGAACGAGAAAATGAGGAACCGAATGCACCTGTAGGCGGACGGAATCGTGGAAGGCAAAATCGCGAGGAGCGAGAAAACAATCGTAGACGTAGACAACCGACAGAAGAAAATGAGCGGGATGACGAGGAATTGGAGAACGAGGAGGAAAATGGAGAAGAACTAGAAGACGACGAGGAAGACCGAGACAGCAATGACAATGACGAAGAATAGGATGTGGAGCTTCCGCCACCCCCATCCACATTGGCAGAAGTCATAGATCGTCAAACACAATTCCTGGAAGCACTAACCAGAAATCGTGACCCCGCAAATGGACATGGAAAAATGGTAGCGTTCATGCGGCTACACCCACCCACTTTTGACAGCTCCGAAGATGACACTTGTCGCTGACGACTAGTTGTGTGCTATCACCAAAAAATTAAATGCGGTGAAAGCGACCGACGAGGAAAAGGTGGCCCTGGCTACCCATCAGCTTGTAGGCGCAGCTGGAGAATGGTGGGAAAATTATCAGGACGCCGTAGATGACCCCGATGCTATTACTTGGGAAGAATTTAAGGAAGAGTTCCGCGACTATCACATTCCCCAAGGAATGATGGAGATGAAGGAAGAAGAATTTCGCTATCTAAGACAAGGCTCCATGTCAGTAAATCAATACATATGCAAGTTCATGAAGCTATCCCGCTATGCACCTGACGACGTGAACACCGATAGGAAGAAGAAAAGGTGTTTCCTCAGGGGACTTAACTCAGTGCTGAAGACGCAGCTGGTCACCCACATCTATCCTGATTTTAACACCCTGATGAATCGGGCTATATTAGTAGAAGAGGAGCACAACAAGATGGAGAATGAGATGAAGCGCAAATTCAACCTGCAACGTGTCCGTCAACAGGAAAGGATGCAAAGAACCAAGACCAACAATTCCCCCACCACAACAAATAAATATCAGCCTACCATGTAGTATCGCACCAACGGAACCAACTCCCAGCAGAGTGCGACCGTCAACCATAGCTACAACTCCAACAACCAGTCTGGGAACAACAGTCAGGCGACCACAGTGGAGACGTGTTTCAGATGCCGTCAGCCAGGACACAGAGTGGCGCAATGCCCATATCCTCCGCCAGCTTCCTCCGCACCCGCACCTTCCACAGCAAGTAACCGTACCGCAGCCTCAGGAATTGGACGCAACGGACCTCAGAACTCTGGATCGCAGAAGAGGAATTCGCAAAATTTTGGGCAAGGAAGGGTCAACCACGTGAACGTAGAGGAGCTACAGGCAGCACCCGACGTTGTGTACGGTGTGTTTCTTGCCAACTCTATTTCTGCGAGCGTGCTGTTTGATTCTGGTGCCTCGCATTCTTTTGTTTCAAATTGTTTTGTTCAAAAACATGGTTTAAGAACAGTATTACTCTCTACCCCACTCCTTATAAGCACCCCTGGTGCCACCCTCAAATGTCACCTAAAATGTCATCGAGTGAAAATAATGATCAATGGAATAGAATTCATGGCAGAATTAATTGTTTTGAAAACAAAAGGACTAGATGTAATCCATGGATTGGTTGAGAGAACACGATGGAAATATCTCGTGTCGAGACAAAACAGTAACCTTGGTGAACCACCAAGGAATAAAAATAGAGTGCCAACCCCAAGCTCCAACAGCGGAACCAATGGTTTGCAACATAGAAGCCAAGTCGATTGATGAGGTACCGGTAGTATGTGAGTATCCCGACGTATTTCCTGACGACCTCTCAGGAATGCCACCAGATCGCGACCTGGAATTTATTATTGACTTAGTGCCCAGAACCGCTCCTATTGCAAAAAGACCCTACAGGATGGCCGCGAACGAGTTGGAAGAATTAAAATCACAGCTATGAGAACTACAGGAAAAAGGATATATTAGACCAAGCTCATCACCATGGGATCACTAGTATTATTTGTGAAGAAGAAGGATGGAAGCCTCCGCATGTGTATAGATTATCGGTCATTAAATGAAGTCACCATAAAAAATAAATACCTATTGCCTCGGATCGACGACCTATTTGATCAATTAAAAGGTGCCAAATATTTCTCCAAAATTGACCTAAGGTCAGGTTACTATCAGCTAAAGATCCGCTTGGAAGACATACCCAAAACAGCATTCGTGACTCGCTACGGACAATACGAGTTTACTGTAATGCTGTTCGGATTAACCAATGCGCCAGCATATTTTATGAACCTGATGAACACGGTGTTCATGGATGAATTGGATAAATTCGTTGTAGTATTTATCGACGATATCTTAATTTATTCAAAGAGTGCCGAGGCACACGAGCAACACTTAAGGGTAATATTAAATAAATTAAGGAAACATGAATTATATGCCAAATTTAGCAAATGTGAATTTTGGCTACAAGAGGTTGCATTTTTAGGACACATCATCAACGCAGAAGGAGTAAAAGTGGATCCGGATAAAGTAAAAGCGGTGTCGGAATGGAAGCAACCAAGCAACATGACGGAGATCCGAAGTTTCCTTGGATTAGCCGGATATTACAAAAGATTTATTTAAGGATTTTCAAAAATTGCGAGACCCGTGACGGCCCTAACTCAGAAAGGAAAGCCGTTCGTGTGGACGGAGAAATGAGAAGAAAGCTTTTAAGAACTAAAGAAGAGGCTAACAACAGCCCCTGTGCTCACACTACCAGACATCCACAGAGATTTCGTAGTCTACTGCGACGCATCACGGCAGGGACTAGGATGCGTGTTAATGCAAGATGGCAGAGTCGTCGCATACGCATCAAGGAAACTAAAGAAACATGAGGAAAATTACCCAACCCACGATTTGGAGCTGGCAGCAGTTGCACGCGCACTAAAAATACGGAGGCACTACCTTATGGGAAACAAGTGTGAAATATTTACAGACCATAAAAGCCTAAAATATATTTTCACACAATCAGACCTGAACCTAAGGTAGAGAAGATGGCTGGAGCTAATCAAGAATTATGATATAAGCTTACAATATCACCCAGGGAAGGTAAACGTGGTTGCGGACGCACTAAGCAGGAAGGCGTACTGCAACCACCTCACCACCAGAAATACAAGGCCAGAATTAATCAAGGAAATCGAGGCTTTAAACCTACAGATTGTGCCACAGGGAACTTTAAATATGCTATGCATAAAACCCACACAAGAACAACAAATAAGAGAGGCACAAGTAAATGATAAAGGGATAAATAAACTCAAGCAACGCGGATGGCAATACTCCCAAATTTAGAGTAGATGCCCAAGGCACCTTGTGGCACGAAAATAGAATATGCGTACCCAGAGACGACCAACTCAGAAAGCTAATTTTAGACGAGGCGCACCAATCACCATACTCTATCCACCCAGGAGCAACGAAAATGTACATGGACCTGAGGCAAAAGTATTGGTGGAACGGGATGAAGTTACACATTGCAAAGTATGTGGCCCATTGCAATACATGCCGACGAGTGAAAGTGGAACACCAACAACCCGCGGGACTTCTTCAGCCACTACCCATACCAACATGGAAATGGGATGAGAACAGCATGGACTTCATAGTAGGGCTACCCAAAACATAGAAAGGGAACGATGCCATATGGGTCATGGTGGATCGATTAACTAAAGTAGCTCATTTTATTCCCGTTAAATCTGTCGACCGAGTAAGCAAGCTAGCAGTATTATATATCAACAACATTCTCCGACTATATGGAGTACCGAGCCGGATTGTGTCAGATCGAGGGACACAATTCACCGCCCGTTTCTGGAGGAGCCTACACAAGGCTTTAGCTACCCGCCTAGATTACAGCTCCGTTTACCACCCGCAGACCGATGGGCAGACAGAAAGAGTAAATCAAATAATGAAAGACATGCTATGAGCCTGTGTACTCACGTACGGACGAGATTGGGAGAAAAGCCTACCATTCGCGGAATTTTCGTACAACAACAGCTATCAGACCAGTTTAAAAATGTCTCTATTTGAAGCACTATACGGGAGAAAATGTCGAACACCATTAATGTGGTCCGAAGTTGGAGAGCGAACCTTCTTTGGGCCAGACATTTTAGCCGAAGCTGAAGAACAAGTAGCAAAGGTCCGAGAAAATTTAAAAGCCGCACAAAGCTGACAGAAGAGCTACGCAGACAACCGCCGAAGACCTCTAGAATTCTAACCAGGGGATTTTTTCTATTTAAAAGTGTCACCTATCAGGGGCACTTGAAGATATCAAGTCCAAGGAAAGCTGGCACCCTGATATATCGGACCCTATAAAATCATCAGAAGAATTGGCGCCATAACCTACCGATTGGAGTTACCCCCGGAAACGTCGGACGTACATAATGTGTTCCACATATCACAATTAAATCAATGCCTCAGAGTTCCCAAGGAACAAGTACCAGAAGAAGCCATGGATTTACAACCGGATTTACAATATCAAGAGAGACCGATTAAAATTCTAGACACTGCCTGAAACATCCCCGATTTTCCACGAAGGGAAAATCCACAGAATGAGATATAATGTGATAAAACCAAAGATTGATCTCATCGCATTATCATATATCAGTTGATATTAAAGTCATACGTCGAGAATACTTACAAAATATTACATCAACTGAGTGGACACCTATTACAGGGTTAATCTAGCGGAAGCGTGTGTAGTCATCTTCAGAGTTGGCGGAATACGTCGTCGAGTGAAGGCTCCTCCTTCATGGGCATCATCAGAGTTATTGCTGGCACAGCGTTGTCTTCAACTCCCGAACCAAACTTGAGCGTAGGCACGAGACCTTCTAATTCTTCTAATCTCGATATTTCTGTTAGTCAGGTAATCTGCACACCGCCAGATATGTGCAGGCCATGGTCAGCACCGATGAGCTTTAGTGGAAAAGAGAAAATAAAGGATCTGGCGATCCTAATATTTGGCTGTGGTTTACATCCTATGCAAAGTAGCATCAAGTAATAATATCATATTAGTTGTCAAGTTTTAACCCATCTCATCAATTCCCATTCCAATCCATCATTCCACCCATACGCCACCTCACACCCACACCTTGCACTCAGTCGACAGGCCCAACTCCCTCTCGGGTCCTGTCTTAATGGCACACTGCCACGCCGACACACTGCCAGATAATCTTCAACCAGGGGAGAAAAGAATATCGCTCTCTACACTAGACAGAGCTTCACAGGAAAGGTCCATAGCCGACGAATCGGCATATGTATCGATCGATCAACCATACACTCTGCAGAGGTTTTACCACTCACAAGATTAGCCATCATCGATGCTGTACAATCATCTAGGCAGAATTCCGGGTGCTTGCTTGCCTAGGTCGATGCCACCCTACCACTCTGCCCTGGGTAACTTAGGGCACGAACCGAAACGCTGAGACTGGGAGACGCAGTACCGGGCCCAATCAGTGGTACTGCGCATCTAGAACGGTGCGGGAACTTCCTGCATCCGCCACCGCCCACCCTATCACCTTACAACCTAGCAGTAGTGGCACCGCCCTACCAAGTAGTCCAGCCGTTCCCCGCCCATCGAAGACGAGCGAGCAGTAAAGGATTCCCATGAACCTGGTGCTAGTCCTTCCTAGGTTTGACCAAGCAGGCATCTTCTCTTAGGGGATACTCTCTCCATGCCACCACGGCACCTCCATTCACGGGACTTCAATGCACATCTCGGAACCACCTCATAAGTCATTACCCGCCACAGGTATCTCTCGTGGGAATGCCCAGATGCAACTCCTGGCAAGACTTGCTTACACAGCTCGTCGTGTATCCCACTTGGTCGACTTGACCCTCACCACACACCCAGGACACACGCAGCACACTCATAGTCCACCAATCCGGCATCCCAAATCAAACCATTCCCAGAGGTTCACCACCAGCATCACATCACAGATACAATGCGAGTGGAGTTAATAGTTATGGTGATGTAATATGCAAGCAAGCAGGTAGATAAAAATATATAAGAGAGCATGAGCGCGAAGCTGAGTTGCATAGTAGAGTGGTTTGCAAACAGTGTAATAATGGCTTAGGTAGTTGCATGCATCATATACTAGCAAAGGAGTAAAGATAAAGCGCTAGCAATTCTAGATATGCAATGTCTAATAGGATTCTCTAAAAGAAGGTGCTGCCATGACACCTGCGTTGTCGAGGAAGTAGTGGTATGAGCACTCCTCAGTTAGTGTAGTCGTTTTGCTGGGTCTCCTAGATCCACTCCACAGTTCTTGTCGTCATCCATGTTCTCCTCCTCCAGCGGGCCTCAGTCCGGTCGTCGCTAATCCGGAAATGGCTACTCCGCGAAGCAACACAAGGCAATAAAACACCCAATACACCAAAAGACGATGGAACGCGGGAAGACCCATTAACAGCAAAGAAATAATAAAAGGTACACGGCTTAGCCCTCTCGGCGTATGTCCGATTTCATCAGGCCAAGGAAACAGGAGTGGTGGTTTGCTAAGCACAAGCATAAGTCACAGCCAAGCCAATATGACTTTATAATAAATGGTTTAGGCCAAAGCTTATCCATAGCAAACACCACGGCACATGATCTTCCGATCCGTACGCCACGGGGAAGACGGGGATCGGAGGACGGCCGATCAGCAGGAAAGAACAAGGAATTTCCAACAATAAATGTTGCACAAAATAGTGCGAGTGTTTAATCCACATGTAGGGTACCAAGGCTGTGATTCAAACGGGTACAATCATACATGTGCTTAAACACCAAGAATTCAGAGAGAGAGAGAGGAGTTAGCTAGGTACATCTATATCATATTCCCAGTCACACCTTCAGTGAAGATGGTTTTAAGCGGTCGACCGAGTCGACCTACATAGGTCTGAGATCTTAATATAGACCATAGCTTCGCTAACAAAAGGAGTCAGTCCGGTCTTTGATCCAGTCACTGTGAGTAAGACGGGATAGAACAGAGCGGGCTAAACGAACAGAGAGCGAGAAGCATAAAACAGTAGTGGTCTACTCTTTCCAACACACACGCCACGGAATAGACGGGGCGTTAGAAGAGAGCGACAGGTGAAAGAAATAAGTGCGCAAACCACTCGTAGGGTACCACGACTTGGGTGCACTGGCACTAAGTCATTACTCGGATCCATAGCGATGCGGTTGTCACCGCAAGAATTAGAGGAATGCGACGGTCGCGTAGGGTACGAGCATACGAGGGTCGGTGCACGAAAAGTCAGCGAGAGACAGTGTGAGGTCAGGTTACACTCGGTGTTATGGTCATGGCGGAACGAATCCCGCGATCGCAACATCCGAACGAGGTACGATCCCACCACCAGCTCGAAGGCACAGCACACAGACAAACAACACAACAACCAGCAATAAGAACCGATGACATGACTCAAAAGACTCATTATAAGACTGCGGAGTAGCACAATTCCATAGCATTATGATAGATGGATCCTGTATTACAGATTTAGATACAGACAGATCGTGAGGACATGGTACAACAGATAGAATATAAGGATAGGGTACAACAGATATAGACATATCGTAAGGATAGGATACAGTATGATGGATAGATGTACAAGGAGTAAGAGTAGGGGTCCAATAGTCTAGCGTCGTATATCACTTTGGCTTTCCAACCGTCCAACATTATCTATGGGGCCTCAAGATGTGGCAATGGGGCTGTGGCACAAGGTCGGACAGGGCCAGTGTCAAAAGAAAAGTAGCGAGGCTTGCTTCTACACATCTCGGCTCCACTAGGCCAGTTGTTGGTACCTTCTGGCCTACCATGGCTTGCTTCGGCTGGTCGTGGCTAGTCGTGGTCTCCTGCGGGCTGGTCGCGGCTGGCCGGAGACTGGCTGGAGGTGGCAACAAGTGCTTGGGAGGTGGCAGAGCATGGCTAGGTTCCAACGGTGTGCGCGGTAGCTAAGGTGAAGCTTGGACGGGGCGTCGGTGCGCGTCGGGGCGATCAGGCAGGACTTCCAGAGATCTTCTCCTTTGTTGATCGACGTCCTTCGTGTCCTTCGGTGACATGAGTAGAGTGGCGGCGGTCTCGGAGTCCAAAGGCACAAGGTAAAACCGAATCGCAATCATGGTGATGGTTTCGGGTGGTCCTCGGCCACGCCGGCGTTCTTGGAACGCCGGTGATTCGATTCGGCTAAAAGAGGTCTCGTGTCGGGTGTGTGCGAGTGTCCTGAGCCGGAAAGGGCTCGGCCTACGTGTCCCCGAGGTGGGACGCCATGGCTCCTGTGGCGGGTCCGGTCATGGTGGCGGTGCCCACCATAGGGAAGAAAATCGTGGCTCACCGAGGTCTTGCGGAAGGTAGATCACTTGACGTGGGTCGGGCTCGTTGCCAGCAGCACTGCTTCGAGGTGGGGGCGAGGCCCGGTGACGTGGGTGTGCTCCAAACGGTTCAGCTTGTAGCGGTCCGCGGTATGCCGGTGCTCCTGGTTCTGCAGCTTGGCAAGGTTGCGGCCGTCAAGGATGGGGTGCTGCGGGTGGCCGGCTTCCTGCAGTGGTAAAACGAACGGCATGAAGGCCGGTTTCAGACATGGATCGATCGGCAACGGAGGAAAACATGTCCCAGGGTTTTCAGCAGCTCACCGGCGGGTCGTGCTGCGGGTCTCCGACGAGGTAAGCAATGTCGTGGCTGAGAAGGACGCGTTTGCGGTGTCGTAGGAGGGCGCAGCTCCGGTCACGCAGCAGCGGCACGGCAAAGAGGTGGCGCGGTGCTTGACGTTGTCATCGCCGGTCTCGAGCAGGAGGCAGCTGCTCGGCTTCTACTTGCCGCGGTGGCTTGGCTCGGTGGTTGCGACTTGCTGCTGCTCGTCGTGGAAGCTCCGGAACGGTGCTGGTGGAGCTCGCGGCAGTGTCGATGGTGGCGCTGGTGCTCGCGTTCACGTGGCGGTGAGCACGATCAGGATAGGGTAGGAGCTCGTGGTGGCGAGCAGCTCGCCTGGGCGCCGATGGCTCTCCTTGTTGCGTCACATGTACGTCGAGGATGAGGCGGCTCCGGCGGCGATGCATCACGACGGGTCGGGCTCGGCAGCAGGGGCGTCGCGGTGGTTTTGTGCCGCAGCAAAGACGAGCTCGACGCGGCTCCCTGGACGCGTGGTGCTCGGTGCAGGATCTTCGGCCGGCGTCGCGGTCTGCTGCTGTAGTGCGGCCCGGTGGCGAGGTTCGTCGTCGTGGAGGCTCCAGCACGGCGCCTGCGCGAGCACGGCGGATGGCTGCGTGGGGCGAGCCGAGGCGCACGGTGAGGGGCACTGGTCAGGACGGTGGCATGAGGACGGTGGGCGTGGCGGCGGCGTCCGGAGGAAGAAGATGAACAGGGCGCTGCGGCTACGGTTTCCCTTTATATACCAGGCAAGCTAGGGTTCCGAGTTGGGGCCGTCGATCCTCGTCGTCCGTGCCGTGGAAGGGCACGCGTCGCACATCCAGGAGGCGGAGAAGGTGGGTAGAGCGCGCGCGCGTCGTGTCCTGGCGGCGGCGGCGGCGGCTGGGAGGCGCTAGGACGCTTCTGCCTAGGGTTTGGGCAGGGGACGCGCGAGCGGGCCGGCTGGGCGAAGGCGATGGTGGGCCGCTGCGCGCTTGCGGGCTCGTGGGGTTCAGCTGGGCCACCTGAGTACTGCTGGTCGCGAGTTGGGCCAAGGGAAAGGCAGAGGCGAGCTGAGCCATTGTGCTGGGCCGCGGTGGATGAGAGCGAGCTGGAAGCTCAAGAAGAAGGTGGCGTGTTGGGCTTTAATTGGAATGTGAGAGTTGTTGTCCTTTGCTTAATTGATTTTAAAGAATAAGAATTCACAAGGGTCGTGCCATGGATTTGATAATTTTCAAGAAGAGGTTTCGAGTAGGTTTTCGAAATTAGTGTGTTGCAAGAGTTTTTAGGTCGATCTCGAGATGGAATCGACAGAGGTCGCTATGGATCTTGTGCACTCCGACGCAAAAGCCTAGACCAACTATAGAACTCCATCAAAATCCCTACAAACAATACTATATGAATGCAACGTTTTGTTAATAGATAAGTCACGGTTTGATCTAGAACTACATGCTTCACAAACATTGCAAGAAAATTTTTAAAAAGTTCGTATTTTTGGATTCCCAAAAAACCGGGTCGTTACACTGCCATCAGACAAACAAGGAGGACAGCTATAAGATTCTGCCGAGTATAATGGAGTAATCATACCGAGGCTGAAGCCACCTGGGAAAGAGAGGACGATTTAAGGAAAGAATTCCCATACCTATTTGAGGAAGAATCGGAATCTCGAGGAAGAGATTCTCTTTAAGGGGGTAGTTTTGTAACACCCCGATTTTTTACCATGTTTAAAATTCGCTAAAAATTTAAACTTTTAAAAATTGCCAACTAATAAATCACGTAGGATTAATTTTATCGCAACGAGTAGCCAACATTAAAATATAGAAATAGCTTAGCAAATATTTTCGTGTGTGATGTAATGTTTCTTGCTTGTTGACCTTATGGTGGTATAAAATCTCAGACCAAATATATACAAATACCCACATATAAATGCTTTAGGAAATTTCTTGGGAAAAGAATAAAGGAAAAAGAAAAAGGGCAGAGAAATAGAAAAGGAATTTGGGCTGCCCTTCACCATCTCGGGTCACAGCCGGCCCACTCCGACTCCCCCTTCCCTCTCCCTCCACCTGCTCGAACTGGGCCGCAGAGCCAAACCGGCCCAGCCTGCAGCGCACACACCCCTTCCCTCCTCCTCTCACTGACAAAGCAACCCCACCCGTCAGATTCGTCACCTTCCTCCGGCACCTCGGCCCCGCGTCTGCTGCCGGCCCCGCCACGTCAACGCCAGAGGAGAGCATGAGCACAGCGACACGTTGAACTCGCAGGGATGCATCCCATCAACCGCACTGCTTTCTCCCCTCCAATCTCAACGCATACAGCAACCACGCTGACGTCCGCTCAAACGACGACGCGCCGGTGACGAGACTTCACGACACCGACCACGCCGGAGCCAGCTTGCAAGCACAACCTTGCCGGGCAAGCCTCCAGAACTCTCCCCGAGCACGTCACCCTACCGGAAAAGATCGAGGGCGCGGGGAAAATATCTCGGCGCCCACGAAACCGACATGACCGTCCTATAAATAGGCACGGCGAGCTCGCCATTGGGGCAACGAGCTCCACTCCGAGGTTTGCGAGGACGGGGAACAAGCCATCTCCCCCTCAGTTCCACCTCTCCCCCTCTCCATGAAGCTCTAGCTCGATTTCCCCCAATTCGGAGCGCCGCGCCGCCGTTGACCGGAGTAAGAAATTAGCCCGTCATAGCGCACCACCGGGCAATTGGAGAAGCAGGCAGGTTCATCGGAAGTTCCGCTATCCTTTCCACCCCCTCATTCCCTCCTCATCCCTCTGTGACGCGCTGTCGTCGTGCACCGTCTCGACCGAGCCGCCATGGCTGGTGACATCCACCTCCGCGTGGCTCGGTCAAGCCCCAAACCCTTCTAGCATATTCACCACACCCCCGCACACCCACACACACACACACACACTTGAGAACAGACGCGAGGAAGGAGGCCTCTGGGACTGAGCGCAGTGCACACCGCCACTACGACTGCTCCGGCGAACCGCTGGCAAGCACGCCGACGGTCACTGCCGTGACCAAGCCCCTCACCGAGCGCGGCACGGACTCCCGACCGCCGTCTACCATTCGCGCCCCCGCACCGGACCCCAGCGCCGCCGGCAGAGCCAACTCCGGCGAGCCGGACTCCCTCCCCTGCGTCGGTACTGTGCACAGGCGCTGCCGTCCGTCGCCGTCACCCCTCCGTTCCCTTCCCCTCTCTGCGTGTGGGCCAGGCCAGGGACGCCGTCCCGTTTTCCCCGACGAAGCGGGCAGGCCAAGGGCCTACATGTCATTCCCTCGCCCTCTCCCTCACCATTTCTTCCCTACCTGCACTCGGTCCACGAAGACCGCAGGCACACAGCCGGTCCATGGCACTGTGCTGTGCACCAGCACACACTCACAGAACGCACACATGTATGAAAATGCTAGGGGAACACGACAAGTGTACACAGAAGAGTAACACTCTATTTTCCCCTTATAGAAAAATTCCCAGAAAATTCCTAAAATAACTAGGCACCCACCAGACCCTACCCATGCTTCTACTTCACCATTTCCACCCTTCTAAAATCCTCTAAAATTCATATCCCTTTCTAGCCCTATTTTAAAAATTCCAAAAATCATATCTCTCCCATCCTAAGTCCGTTTTCCGCCAAACCACCACCAAAACTCCTCTAAAATCCAACCCTATTTAACCCCTCTAATACCACCATATAGTTCTATGTTTGCTTTGTTTTGCTTTATTTTATTTTCCTTTCGAGCGGTAGTCTTACCATCTTTTTGTGCCGGAACGCCAGAGGAGGACAACTACCAGGAGGCCGACGACCCAGACTACACCGGGGATCTTCGCGGAGACAACAGCGAAGGCAAGCCCTACCCCCACCTTATTTATTCATTTATGAATTTCTGAATATATTTATAAATCCTGTTAATCCTGAATAACTGAATAATCTTGGAACATGATTAATAAATAAGTCAACTAGTCAAGCGGGAGGTAGTTTTTGTGTGAGAAAACCACCTTTTGGGTAGGTTCGCCTGGAGTGGGTTCCTACCTGGAGACGCTTGTAGTAGTCTCATTTTTATTAGTCATAAGCCACTCTCGCCTGGTCAGAAACACGTACAGCTGCACCCCGTAAGGCTGAAGTATAACATTTATCAGGAGGCCGGAGGTGCAACGAGTTGTCAAGAGCCGAATGGGGATACTAGCCCCATGTCCGGTCGGTGTGGGGATACTGACCCCACGTTAAATTTCTGTTGGACCGTGTGCGAGCCGCTTATTAATTTCTGGCTCGAGTGAAACAATTATATAATTATGTTTATTGCATGATAGGGTTCATGCAAGTCGCTGTGTGGATTACCGACCCCTGATTAATTCGTGATGATGTTATACGGATCCTTAGGTAGCACCATCCAGGTACGGGTGCTTGTTAGGCTTTTCCTTTCCACTGATCACGGATGGAATTGGACTATCGTGTGGGGAAATTTGTACACCTCTGCAGAGTTTACCGAATCTATTCGAATAGCCACATCCTTGGAATGGGCAACCGCCGGGATGAGGTCACTTATGTTTAGGTTTTCAAAATACTTTATTAACCATGTGATAACTGAATTCTGATAATTAAATCTGTGGACTAACCCGGGAACTAGCGAGAAGGGAATTGATCTCCTAGAGCCCAACCTTTAATTATTTAACTACCTACCTTTAGGACTTGCTGAGTACGTATATACTCACCTGTTGTTGACTCACAGATATGGATCCCGAGGACGACTACGACTTCAACGAGGAGGCTAACCCGAGGAGTAGGAGCTTCGCAAGGACGCTTGGACCCGCGTAGGAGGACGCTACGATGTAGGGTTTCTCCCACGCTCAAGTCTGCCTGTGAATAGGATCGTCGCTACTTCCGCCTAGAGACCGCCACCTATTATTATGTAATATTGCATGAGAAGAGCCTTGTAATATAAATAATATTTGTGGCTCTAACGCTAGACCACCCTGTAATATAAACACTTATACTTTTTACCATTAATAAAGCTCGGTATTTTTATCTAAATTTCTGTGTATCATTACTGTCCGTGCGTATTTGTGCTTGATCCTGGCGCAAATACGGTTACTTAAGGACTCTCAAAATGAGGGCCCGACAGCGGGCCCTCTCTCCCTCGCTTGTGGCGGCGCTCGCGGTAGCTGGTCGGCGGCTCCTCTCTCGTGCGAGCGGCGTGGCGTTCGGCGGGGAGGGCGGTTGCGGCTGCAGCGACGTCGGCTGGTGCCCGAGCTGGCGCAGAGGATGGCGAAGAGGTCTCTTCCTCCTCTGGGCATCCTCCCCTCCAGTCCTTTTCTGCGCGCGGTGGCTTCAGCCAGGGTGGCCGATCTGGTGCCAGGCGGTGGGTCCGGTGCCCGGGCAGCACGGCCAGTGTTGGTGGCCGCTGTTGCAGCGGCATCCGGTGCTAGGGCCTAGGGGCGGCGGCCGTGGCCGGGCTCGTGCTGGCGCTGGGGGAAGCGTTCTCCTCTCTGCCTACCCCTCCCCACATGGCCTGGCTTGCTTCGTCGGCGGCCTGGCCACCTTTGGGGCCGGCTATAGCCGGGCGGCAGTCAAGACGGAGGCGGCGGCGGCGGCAGGGGGCGGTGTCCGGTGGATGCGCGCAGCGGAGTGAAGCTGGCTCTCGGCAGTTGTTTGGTCGGCGGGGGTAGCTGTCGCAGCTTTGGCTGCTGTGCGTAGCCGGCGTGTCACTATCCCTTAAGGCAAGGCTTCCGCTTGAGGGCTGGCTGCGACGACGACGGTAGCGGGCTGGGATCCGACATCTTGGCCGAAGTCTGTGCTGGGGTTACTTGGGCGAAAGCCTGACGACGGTGACACTTGTGGACACCGCTTTCCCTGTTGAGAGCGTCGTGTCCCCAGCAATTTCCATGGGTGAGAACCCGGTCCACTTGGATGAGCGACGACGGCGCATTGGACGTCGTAACCTTCCTGAAGGCATCGTTGTGGAATTAGACTCTGTCGGGATGTCTCGTGGCAGGGCGTAGGCCATGGTCGGAAGTCGGAGCTGCTATTGCGACATGCTTGAACTGGGCAACGATGACCTACTATGGCCTCGTGTTTCCGGATTTCCGGTCTCACATCTTAGTTGGGTTGTCGTTTACTCTATTGTTGTTGCATGGTGGGTTTCGCACGTCGTGGTGATTCACGCAACGATGGGCTGCCTTGTACCTAAATTTGCTCTCTACCTATCCATCGAAGCCGGTAAAAATGGATCTTCCGGAAAAAAAATTCTCGGAACTGAAAATTGCTCATTACGTCTATATAAATTGCAAGGGCTAAAACTATAATTTTAGTATAAAATATATACGACGTTTTAAAAAGCTAAAATTTAGACACTTGAATTAAACAAGATCCGTTAACCTACGTTGCCATTTTTTTTATAGTACGTCTACTTGGGGAGATGACATATATTTTTATCATTTTTGCTGAGTTAGCACGTCATATTATAGGCTGCTAGTACGGAGGTCTATCGAATGTTGGCGAAGAGGCATGCGAAAAAGACTCAATTGCCCCTGCTTGTTTTCCTTTCTCACAATGTACTACCACCATCGTATGGCCCTTGTCTCATCTACCTCATCCATCCTCGAGTACCTACCACCTCTGGCATATGCACGCCTTATCAGGCGGTCCATGTATGGTGTCTCTTCTTCTCCTAGGCCCGGCGCAATGTTTATGCGTTCTTGCGTGTGAGTGTGTTGAGGTTGTTATTGTGCCCAAGCACGTCCTGTCAAAGCCTACCGAATCGTGTATGCTGTCTCGTGGTCTCGGTACGCTCATCCTGCCATAGGCAACTTAATCTCCGTGATCTCCCACTTGGGTTACTTCCCGGTGTCGCCCATGATTTCAGTGAGAATTTTGATCACTTGCAATGAGTGATGAGAGCCACCAATGTCTGTGACCCTTTACTCATTTATGTCATGATTACACTCGATGAAGACTGAAGAGTACCCTGCAGGGGTTTCCATCATTGCAGTCCACTCAGTGGTGCAGCACAACAAGTGCCTCAACAAGAGCATCTTACTCCACTTCGTCGTCTGTGACTATGGGCTCATCTCCACAGTATCAGGATCGTCTCCTTTTAAGCTTACTAAGTAGTCTTCCAATGACAATAAACTTAATCGGTCATTCTGGTACACCGCTCATATATGATGTAGTGAACCAACCTTGATTCCGGATCACGTGGATAGAAAGAATCATTACAACAGAACATCAAGTTCACATCACACTAAAAGTAGAACATTAAGTTTACAACACAGTCCTTTCACAAACTAGTCATAACACCACATCATCCAGTTACGAAAGTCTAACTAAAACAACATAGTTTTTGATATAATTGCAATTCGTCATTTTCTTTACATAGGCGATTAGCATAAGTGTTAAAATTAGTGCTTAGGCTAGCTTGAGGCTATATTAGCGCTTGCTCTAGGTTTACTACTAGTGTTTAGTGAGATATACATATCTCCAAACTGTTGGTGCCTGCACACACCAAGTATTTTGTACTCCTTAGGACTTGTGAGTCTTGCAAGACTCTTTACAAGATGTGATGTTGCATGTAGACGAACAACCCACCACTTGAGCTACCTAGGTTGGTTATAATCAATGAATAATTAGGGACTTGCTAAAATTTAGCTGTCTGAATTTTAGTTTTCTTAAGTGCAACAATTATTGCATATATTTTATATTGAAATTAAAGTTTTATTTTGTTGCAATTCATATATACATAATATGTATTTTTTGGCTACTCGATAGACAAAACCAAAAACTTAAAAAAAATCTTATTTAGATTGGCACACAAACAATTAATAGTTTATAATTGTTTCTATAGTCAGACAAAAATAAAAATTTGATATGTTATGACACAGAGACAAATAGTGAATCACAAAAGTAATAATTTACTTGTACATATTAGCTTTGTCCAAAGTCACGTTTGTGACTATCGATTTTTTTAAAAAAAAATTATATAGGTTCATGAAATAAGATTTCCATTTTTCGATTCACCATGAAAAAATACTTTCATAATATATGATTTATATGTTGTGAAACTATAAGGATTTTTTGAAATAGATGATCAAAGATAGTAATGTTTGACTTAGGACAAAGTTAATGTGACATGAAAAAACAAATGGAGGGAGTAAGAAGTATATACAAATTTTAGTGTTGGGCACGCTTCCACCTGTAGATTACTGTAAGTGCACTCTCTAACCGACTTCATAAGTAGGTACAGTTCTGTTTTTTTTTGGTACGGATTTTGTGTAGTAGAACAGCAAGGTTTTCTATTTTCCGTTGGCAGCAATGGTTTAAGTAGTGAGCTTCTTGCTTTTGCCTTTATCGCATTCACAAGTCCGTCATGCTGTTTAAGTGCTGATTTTATACCGAACTTGTGAACTTCTACACAAAGGCAGTTTTTTTCTCTTTTCTTTCCACCACTGAAGAGAAATCTAAATTTCATTATCATTTAGCAATGGCATTAAAGAGAGTTTTAAACAGTCAGATAACCACCTATCATACACAAACGATGCTATCATAACTAAGCACCCAGGGCTCAATTTGTGAAGCAAACAACAAACCAAATGACTATGATTAGAGCTGAAGCTCACCAAGGAGCTAAGCACTACCGGCAGGTTAAAAGTATGTTTTTCTTCCTATTGCATTATTTTCTTCCTATTGCACTATTGGTTGCTTAACAGTGTGAAGTTCGAGGATCTACTGCTTGGCACTTAAGCTAGAGGTAGTTCTCTTTTAACGGACGTTCTTGTGGTTAATTAGTTATTGCTCTGGCGCATAGGGTGCACAATACTAGTTGGTTTGCAGCCTTGATCATCAGTGATGTGCCCTGCAATCTTAAGATGTCATTAGATGTCGAAAGGGCTAAGGATGAGAAACAGTTTGCATAGTCTCGCACAATTATAGCTTTAAGCATTGGATGTGTATCGTGTTCCCTACTTAAAGCATACTTGAATACTGATCTAGCAAGTCAAAGAAAGTCAATGTTCGTATTGCATCAAACAACAACCTTTTCTTATATGTTCTTCAACTTTTGCAGGGGTTTATCTGCATGTTTAGGCTATCCGCACTCGTCATATTCTAAATTCATTTTCTAAAAGAAATATTCTGTCCTGGTCATCGAGATTCTCTACTCTATACTACTTTCTCCCGCACCCATCCATACTCTATATCACCCTCTAAACACTGTGGGACCCACACCTCATATTTTTTCTCCTTTTTTTCCTCCCTCCCCACTTGCTCTCTCTCCCCGTTCGCTCGAGCAGGCGCGAGGACGAGGGCGGGCCCCTCCCGCGCCGGCGAGCCGACCTCCTCCGGCGAGCCCCAAGCCGGCCTCCCCCTTCCCGCGCAGATCCGGCGACGGCGAGCCCCGGGCCGGCCTCTCCCTCCCCGCGTTCTCTCTCTCTCTGCTCAACCCGCGTGCAGCGCTCCCCACCCACTCGCCGCTTCCGCCGCACCGGCGGCTCCCTCTCCCTCTCTCCAGCGACGCACTCGGTGACCGGCGCTCCCTCCTCTTCGGTCTCCCTCTCCGCGACGGCGAGCTGCAGCGGCTCCTCCTCCCTCTCCGGCGCGGCGGGCCCTCTCCTCCGACGGCCCCGCCTTCCTCTTCGGCGCGGCGGGCCTCGCCCTCTTTCTCCCTCTCCCGCACGGCGGTGGAGGCCGGCAGCGGTGGCCGCATGCCCCGGCGGCCTCACCTCCGTCGGGCTGGGCCCTGGCGGCCGTCGCAGCGCCGCGTCCGGCCTCGGGTTCACCGGCCTCGGGCTCGCCGGCAGGCAAGCGGCGGTGGAGAGGAGGCGCCGGCTTCTCCCTCTCCCGTCCCCGGCGAGCGGCACGAGGCGCGAGGTCACGTGGGCCCGCGCGCGTGCATAGCGGTCTTCCTCTACGACGGCAAACTTCGCGTAGGCCGCGCTCATAGCGTACGCGGTAGTGTACCCGCTGCGGGGCGATTTCCGCTACCGCCCCCCTCCAGTACGCACATAACGTACCCGGTGCAGTCAGCCTTAGGCTCCTTTTGTGACTGTGTGTGCGCTGCCATATGGATGACACACTGGGTTCAGATAAAGGCCAGACGAATGTCGTGCTAGACACTGCATCGACTAGCAACGGGTATCCTTCAGTCTTGTACTGATAATATGTATCAAGTTGGTAGTTTGATGATTAGCTTTAAATGATGTGATGCCACAGACCTGTTGAACTATGGTGTAATCTGGATAGTTGAACCAGTTATCCTGCACCTAAACTGATGTCTTGTTACTCTTTGGTTAGGTATTTGCAGAAACTTGGTGCTTTCATATAATTTGAACTCCACTAGCGGTGACGCCTGCGTGTACGCAAGGGTCTTGTGATGTTATCGTCCTTTTCCTACGTCAAATATGAATATGCTGTGATTGTGGATGCATTGTGGATTTGTTGGAATCAGAGAGGGAAAGATTGTGGTGAAGCAATGTGAGAAAGCTGGTAAGCTCAACGGGTGTGAGCACGGGGCTACCTGATTTTGAATGCGAGGAACATTGTGAATATGCGACTAAACAGCTCAGGCTTTGTTGGGAAGCTACTTGGGCTTTTTGTTGGAGCATAACTAGGATTCTTAGCCTTGTTTTCGTATTATCAATGGAAAATACACTACTACAGATTCAAACATCACTGTCGGCCTATCACTGCCAGATTGTGTTGGACCGGCAGTGATAAACCTTCACTGCCGGTTCATGATCTGAGCAGACAAAAAATGATTGGGGTAGGGGCTCAACCAACAGTGAAGCTCGGTATCACTGCCGGTTGGTGGCTGGAACCGGAAGTGAATAGTGATACCGAGCTTCACTGTCGGTTTGTAGCTTAAACCGCCTGTGATATGTCCACAGTACATATAGGCTCGACCTCCCTTCCTCCTCTGTCCCAACAGAACAGAACAGTGTGGCGCGTTTTCTGCCTTCCCCTTCATTGTGCTCTTCACCGATTTACTCAAGGAAACTTTTGGATGCACATGGTCACGATCTTCTAGCTTATGGTTAGTAACAAGCGTACTCCTTTGGATTTGTAGGTTTACAATGCTTTTGTGTTGGAGGTTGATTCTTATTGTAGTTGTTTAATTTCTCTATTTTAGAGAACACATTTGAGTTGGATCTTGAGCAAGGCATCAAAATTGTGGTAAATCCACCTTTGAGAAGGTTAGTGTAAACAATTGTTACGTCAAGCCAACTAAATTCGAATTTTAGGTGTACAAATCCATTATTTGGAGCTATATTGTTGTTCATGACCAAGGATTACTTTTGTTGTAATTTGTGTCTCCATTTTTATGTTGCATGTTGTAGAATAATTATTTTAGCAATTATAATTTTATGGGGCTACCGTTTTCTACATTTTATTTGTGTAGAATAATTGGTATTCAAAAAGGGTGTGCAATTCCATGTGAGACTTATAAATCCATTGTTAGGAGCTACATTGTTGTTTATGACCAAGGATTATTTTTGTTATAATTTGTGTCTCCATTTTTGTGGGGCTACCAATTTTCTACTTTTATTTGTGTAGAATAGTTGGTATTCGAAAAGGGGTGATCCATTTCAATTATCGTAGAATTAATTGTATTCATGACCTACAAATAATGTCGTTTCGATGAAGCTATCTATTTCAATTTTTATAGCGCGACCAATTTCAACTTTTATAGGTCGACCAATTTCAATTTTTATCGAACAATACATTATGCTTATGTGCTTCAAATAATATTGTTCAGAAAAGCTTTTATTATAACTTTCCTATATTTTCTCTACCCAATTTACCTCTGCAGACATGGATCGAGGGTGGATGTACGATCTGTCATTTACAGACCCACGCTGCTTGACGAGCATCAACGATTTCATCAAGCTCGCCAAAGCCAATGCTGGGGACTCGCAGCCTGTATTCTGCCCATGCAAAGATTGCAAGAATACGAGAAAATAGGGTGACGTGGAGCATATACGATTGCACTTGATTACCAGGGGGTTCATGAAAGACTACATGATTTGGACTTTGCATGGAGAGGTTGGTTAAAATGTTGCACAAGAAAACAATGATGATGTGCCCATGCCTAGCGTATCCCTAAACGAATTTCTGCCTACTGATGATTACATAGAACCTGTGCCTACCAATGATAATGTGTTTATGAATACGTTATCTGACGACAAAAAGGAAAACGATGGCATTTCACAGCTCCTACATGATATGTAGGGCAGATTTCTTAGTGCTACACAGTTGAAAAAACTGGAGATCATGAGAAAAGATGTAAAAACATCATTGTATCCGACCTGCCCAATAAGCAAACTGGAAGCCAACATCATGTTATTAGAGTTCAAATCAACGAATGGATTGAGTGATAAAGGTTTCGATAACTTGTTAGGTATACTACATAAACTACTCCCAAAGGGCAGTGAGTTACCAAAAAAGACTTACCTGGCCAAGTAAATGATTTGCCCAATCGGCCTCGAGGTTGAGAAAATCCACGCGTGTTCCAACGATTGTATATTGAACCATGGAGAAAAATACAAAGACTTGAATGCGTGTCCCAAGTGTAAAGCTCCCGATACAAGTAAGGGCCGTCAAATGAGGGTAGCGAGATCAGAGGAGGGCCCGTAAAGGTCGTATGGTATTTTCCTATAACTCCGTGAGTGCATAGGTTGTTTGCAAATGCAAAGTCAGCCAAACTGTTGCGTTAGCACGGCAAAGAGCATAAGAAAGATACAATGTTGAGGCACCCCGCCGATGGGTCGGACTGGAGAACTATCAACACTATGTTTTATAAGAATATCGGTGGAGAGATAAGGCATCTTTGGTTAGGTTTGAGCACAGATGGGATGAATCCGTTTGACTAGGTTAGAAGCAATCATAGCACTTGGACAGTGACGTTATGTATGTACATCCTTCCACCTTAACTTTGTATGAAACGGTCATATATCCAGATTCCACTACTAATTCAAGGGCCAAAACAACCTAGCAATGATATCGATGTGCTTCGAGAACCAGTGATCGATGAACTACTACAGATGTGGAAGATGGGTGTAAAGGATGTTTGGGATGAGTACAAAAAAGAACATATCACGATAAAAGCTATACTTATCACTACAATCACCGACCTGCCAGGGCGAGGTTGCTTGTCTGGAGAGAAGACAAAAGGATACACTGGGTATGTCGAGTGCTTGGACGAGACTGATGTTGTACATCTACTAGAAGACAAGAAGATGGTCTATATGGGACACCGTAGGTTCCTACGAAAGGATCACCTTTAACGTAGGAATAGAAAAGATTTTAATGGGACTATTGAGAAACATGGACCCCCAAAGTATCGAGACGGGAAACAGATACTTAAACAAGTAAGGAAACTCACAAATGTTGTCCTTGGGAAAGGAGAAGGGGAAGTACCAGTGCCAGCTGATAGTATCTGGAAGAAAAATCAATCTTCTGGAAACTACCTTATTGCCCACTGTTGAGTGTACGTCACTGTCTTGATCCAATGCACATAACTAAAAATATGTGCGGTAACACACTTAACATGTTGATGAACACCGGGGGAACAACGAAGGATTCTCTCGCGACACAATTGGACATGCAACACCTGGGCCTCAGAAAGGAGTTGCACCCAATAACTCATGAGGATGGCCACTTAAAACTTCCGGTGGCATCATGGACACTGAAAAAGGAAGAAAATGACATGTTCATTTCTTTCTTCAATGATCTGAAAGTGCCGACTGGTTAATGTGCGAACCCGAGAGGCTAGTTAATATGAGAGAACTTAAGTTCAACTATGGTTGGATGAAGGCCAATTACTGTCATGTCATTATGACTCAGCTGCTCCCTGTTGCCCTGCGAGGTATCTTCCCTGACAAGGTCCGTGCCCCAATCATAAAGTTGCATTCGTTCTTCAACGCGATCTCTGAAAAGATCACTGAAGAGGCCAAGCTAGACTAGGTGAAGCAGGAGATAGCCGAGATTCTATGCAGGCTTGAGATGCATTTCCCACCGACTTACTTTGACATATCAATGCATCCACTTGTTCATCTTGTTGATCAAATTAAAGCCCTTAGCCCAATGTACCTACACCAAATGTTTCCTTTCGAGAGGTTGATGAAAGTTTTCAGGCGGTATGTTAGAAATAGATTCAGACCAGAAGGGAGCATGGTAGATGGATGGACAACGGAGAAGGCCATTGAGTTCTGCACATATTATCTGGACATCAATTGGGTCGGAGTTCCAGTATCTCGTCACAAGGGAAGACTAGGGGGCAAAGGAACGATAGGTGAGAAAGTTGTCACAATAGACGAAGTGGTTTCCTTCAGACAGGCACACTTCGCTGTTCTCTAGTAGGCCGACGGTGTGATGGCATACATTGATGAGCACAAGTAGTTACTGCAAAGTAAGCACATCGGTAGGTCACAGGCTTAGCTTGAGAAAAAACATAAGGAGGAATTCGGTGACTGGTTTCGACGTCGCAGGCTAGAAATGTGACGGGCTATCAGTTAGATCTCTTAGCTCCTGGACCTTCGACTACGGTGATGATATACCAAGGGTATGATATAAGTGATTTTACATTTTACACAAAAATGCAGGATGGAAAGAGCACCAACCAAAATAGTGCTGTTCGTTTCGACGCCCACGATGAATACGGCACGGTCGAGGCAACGTACTATGGTTTCATAGATGAGATATGGGAGCTAGACTATGGACGACAGTCGAAGGTCGCTCTTTTCTGATGCCATTGGGTCCGGCTAGATGAAATCAACACCGACAATGATGGGTTTACTACCGTTGATCTATCCAAGATCGCATACAGAGATGACCCCTTCGTTCTTACAAAGGATGTTCTGCAAATCTTCTATGCAAGGGATAATAATATAAAGGGAGACTACAAGTAGTCATGAAAGGCAAAAGGAAAATTGTCGGTGTTGAAGGAGTGACGGACGAAGAAGAGTACAAAGATTATTAAGAAATGGCTCCTTTTGGGGCGGGTGTTACCCTGCCTATCCTTGAAGAGGGTGACGAACCTTCTTACGTCCAGAGTGATCACGATGAGACCATCATAGTTCCTACACCGTGAATAGTTAGAATATCATAAACTATGTAATCCTTAATGAAATGTTGTTTCAGTAATTTGCATCGAATTTGAGATCATATGGAGTTGTAGAGATTGATGAGTTCTACCATTATTGTATTGGAACTTTATTGATTGATCTATTTAATTGTTTATTTTTCAAACAACAAAGTTCTAGAAATCATCAAATCCAAAAAACATATCTATAAAAACAAAGTAAATCCCTTCTATACTGAACTCACACATAATCTGATTGGTTAGGTCACGGCGCTTTGGTCTCGGCGGCCTGGTTTCAAAGCCGAGCTTCCCCAAATTTTTTTAGAAACTGTTATCTTTTTTCCCAATCACTGCCGGTTTATGTTTAAAACCGGCAGTGATACTAGTATTACCGCCGGTTCTATCAATGAACCGGCAGTGATATTGAAAATTTTTAAATTGTTTAAATGTTGTATGCACAGTTTAGAAATTCATAGTAATTCATAGAAAAATCCAAAAATTGTATAGCTAGTGTCATTAAACTTGTTTTGACTATCTCTACAACTTTTATTTAGTTAATTTGTTGTTTGAACAATATAAATATCTTATTTATTTAAAAAATAACGTAAATTCAACATCTTAAAATATTTTAGGTCCCCAAATGATCTCAAATGAAAAAGTTATAAATAACATAGTTGTAGAACAAATCAGGCTCTACAATTTTTATTTTGGCATTTTGTCCATTTGAATTTGTTTAGACACTGTGCATGGCTTATCTCTTTATAAATTTTCAAAACTTAAAATTCCAATAGAATTTAGGTCACCAGATGATCTCAAATAGAAAAGTTATAAACAACAAATTTGTATAACTCATGAATGTCTACAACTTCTATTTTAACCATTTCTCCATTTGAGAAAGTTTTATTAGGCATGTCTCACAAAATGCCATGTTTTTAACAACGTGACATAACTTTGTGTGAGACAGGGCACTTTGTGAGACATGCCTAAAAAAAACTTTCTCAAATAGAAAAATGACTAAAATAAAAGTTGTAGATATGCATAAGTTATATAACTTTGTTGTTTACAAGTTTTCCATTTGAAATTATCTGGTGACCCAATTCTGTTAGAATTATGAGTTTTGAGAATTTATAAAGAGATGAACCATGCACAGTGTCCAAACAAATTCAAATAGACAATGCCAAAATAAAAGTTATAGATCCTGATGAGTTCTAGAACTTTTCTATTTGAGATCATTTGGGGACCCAAAATATTTTAAAATATTAAATTTACATACTTTTTAAATAAATGAGATATTTAAATTATTTAAACAACAAATTAACTAATTAAAAGTTGTAGAGATAGTCAAAACAAATTTAATGACACTAGCTTTATAATTTTTGAAGTTTTTTATGAATTACTATGAATTTCTAGACTATGTATATAGCATTTAAACAATTTAAAATTTTTTAATATCACTGCTGTTTCATTGATAGAACCGGCAGTAACACAAGTACTACTGCCGGTTTTAAACACAAATCGGCAGTGATTGGGAAAAAAGATAACAGTTTCCAAAAAAGTTTGGGGAACCTCGGCTTTGAACCCAAGCCATCGAGAACAAAGCAGTGATTGGGAAAAAAGATAACAGTTTCTAAAAAAGTTTGGGAAACCTCGGCTTTGAACCCAAGCCATCGAGACTAAAGCACAGTGACTTAACCAACCGAACTATGTGTGAGTTCGGTATAGAAGGGATTAACAAATATTTTATAGAGTAAATCCTCTGTATTCCTATACTACATCACTGCCGGTTTTCATTACCAACCGGCAGTGATGTGGTGCATTATATAAGGCACTGGCGGGCTCCGAAAATTTCTAACTGTTCAAACCCATCTTGCTCTATGTCGTTGACAGAGCTCCGCCGCGCCACGCCGCCGTTGCAACCCCGTCCCAGTGCCAGCACTATCTCGCCCCACGCTGCCTGTGTGCTCCACGACACCGGCCATCGGCCACAGCAGTGGCGTTGCCATCCACGACGCTAGCAAGGAGGTCGAGCACTACAAGACGCCGCTGCACGACGTCGCCACCGTTGTCCTTCTCGTCCTCAACAGCTTCCTCGACGCCGGCAGGAGCTCCTCCACGACACTAGGAGCTTCGCCACGACTCAAGCAGCGCGAGATCCCAGCCACCCCCGTACTCGGTGAGCTGCTACCCCCTGCCATTAAGGTGTTCGATAAAATGCCCATAAGCAGGATGGTAGTATTTTGCTTCCTCTGCTCCTTGTATGATTTGTAATGGAACATGCAGTTAGTGTGATGTTTGTATCAGCCAAAGCAGGATGGTACGGCTGTCATCCGAAACCACTGTGAGTTTTAAGAATACTCAACATTTTCCATCATCAGTTTGGAAATTGTTTATTTCTTCTATGTTTCTCCTCTGTGAAGGATGATGAACTTTGTACTGTACATCCATTTCAGATTTATAATAGCTTTCATTATTTAGAGTTGAGACAACAAGTAGGATTAGGCTTCCTCTATGATAAATTGGAATGTCTGTCTAAGATGCCTGCCCCTCGATCCCAGTATTCAGTTTTAAAAGCGTAGTTGATGATTTATTGATTGTATTACTGGGTGCGTGGATCTTTTCTTTGGACAGCAGTAGTGACAATGTTTGAACCCTTTTTGATGGTGGTAGTGGATTCTAGTGTTAGTTCTAGTGGAAATGAGCAGTAGCTGTGACAATGTTTTGAACCCTTTTTGATGCACTTGGAAAATACTATTAATGTGTCCTTCGATATCCATGCATCCATCTAGATATTACACCACACCATGAGTGCCGTTTTTCGTGTCCTGCTCTCTCTCTCTCCCCCCCACACACACACTAACCGGCCATATGATATACTATATTTGTTTGTTGCACCGTACAAGGATATTAATTTTATACATCTTTAGGCAACAATGGCATGGTATGTTGTGCATGTTGACCATAGACCTGGCGTGTACCGTACTTGGAAAGATTGCTATGCTCAAGTCAATCGCTACCCAGGTGCTTTTCACAAAAAATACAACACAGAAGCTGAAGCGTTCATGGCCTACAACAACTATGGCGCAATCCATGGAAAAGATGAGGAATTAAAGATAGAAGAGAAGCCACCCGCCGGAGCGATGAAGATCAGGAGCCTTGGTTTTTGGCCTTGGAAAGGTATCATCATTTTATGTCAAGTTTTAGTCATTGCATTCTGAATCTAGAAGTTAATGTAGACTACTATAGTAGACTGCTTGTATTATATATCTACTAGGCATAATGTTATTGGAGTTTGAGCTTTGGTCATTAATGTTGTCTTGTATATTTACTAGTTGTATTGTATGTACTTTGTATTAATGTATCGAAACATCACTCTACAGTTGATCGAAACAATGCATGTGCCATACAACACTGACCCCATGCATGTCCAGAAACATGACTCGTCATCGCCAGTTCACCACCCGTAGCTGAACTATTGATACCCCACAACCAGAGAGCACTGCGACAGGAGAGCCGCAGGATCCAACTAATGGTGGTGGCAGTGACAATCAGGACGATGACAACCAGCAAAATTGGATCCCTAGCCATTATCTACAGCTAGACCAAGGAGACGAGGTAACTTAGGTCATAGCTAATAACGCGGTAGTAACAAAACACGCTAGATAAGTTTGATGGGGACTTATTTATGAATTTTGAAGCAGATTCTGCCAGAAGAGCCTAGTGGTGAGGGTAGCAGCATGACTAAGCATGGTGCAACAAAGCTTCCTCAAACAAGTAAACATTGGCACATCAATCAGTTTGACCAACTAGAGGAGCCGGTGGACCCTCTTACAGCGTTGGGCCCATACAAGAGTATCATGAGGACACTTGTCAGAGACTTTATCTCGATCAAGTACAGGAAGTGGACTGGTCATGAGGATGACCCGTGGAGGGTTTTAGAAAGTGGGAAGGAGTTAGATTGGAACAAGTTCAGATGGTATTTCACTTTCCCTAATGACTATGACGAGGTGACAGTTAAGAAGAATGCCAAGGAAACAATGGGTCGCATGTTCAAGACTTTCAAGGGAAAACTGTAGAAGTTAATCAAGGAGGGCAAAGAACCAGATTTTGAGAGAGGGGAGGAGGCCAAGCAGAGGGACTTCTGGGAGGAGTTCAAGGCTTACAAGCTATCCGAAGAGGCCCAGGTAGTAAGCGAGAGAAATAAAGCAAACTCACTTAAGGCAAAGGATCCTCATCACCTAGGATCGCATGGCTATGTCAGGAAGATACTAGAATGGGAAATGGAAGTCCAGAAATTGAAACAGCGTGACGTAAGGCCTCAGACTAGCGATTGGCAGCCCAGATCAGTAAATTACCTTCTCGCTAGGGGGCACAGTACAACACTGACGGTAGCCTTTCCTCTAAGAGTGAACCCATCACCGATCTCTTCCAGAGGATTTCAACGTTAACTGAGGAAGTGAACGAAGGAATCCGCAAGTCTGATAGGGAAAATAACGTGCTCACCCAAGCACTTGGAAGCAAGGAGCACCCCGGTCGCACAAGAGGAGCCGGGATTGTTCCTTGGGAGAAAGCATTTGAAGGTGAATCTACGTCCTACAAGAGCCGGGCGATGGTGAGAGTGCAAAGAGAGGAAGAGCTCCAAAGGTGGCGAAAGGAAATCGAGGATAGCATGAAAGCCCGGATAGCTGCTCAAGTTGATGCACGAGTTATGGCAACTATACAATCCATGTGTTCAACACACCCACAGCCTGTCCCGAGTGGAAATAGCCCATTGGTCAAGGGGCGTAGTAGCTACGGCTCAACCCATATGCCTGATGAAGAAGAAGTGAATGCTCCTCATCTGGTGGACGACATCACCCGAACCAGTTAATGTCAAGTTGTACATCTGCCAGCAGTGGACAAAGGACAAAGTGCCGGTCGGCCAGGCCTTTCCACGAGGAGATGACGTCATTCATGGGAAGCCAATGCCACTCGGGTATGCCAGTATCAGCATTGATAAGATCTTGGATAAGAAGTACAATAAGATATACATTGATTACCCAGTGGATGAAGATAGGCCACGTCTTGTTCAAAACTTGGGCACTCATGTGGCTTGGCGCAAACGCTTCATCAAGCTGGATGAGCAGCCATCTTCGGATGATGAGGATGACGGTGAATCATCGACATCGCTGCCTCCAAGAGGTTACTCTCTTCTGCAAGATCCTCATTCTCCCTCTCCTCCCCCGAAAGGGAAGACACCTCCTATACCTCCTCCACTGCCAAAGGAGAAGACTCCTCCTCCTCCTCCTCCACCACCAAAGGAGAAGACTCCTCCTCCTCCTCCTCCTCCTCCTCCACCAAAATCCAAAGAAGTGCGATCTCAACCTAGCGCAAGATCAGGTATGGCCTCATAGCACAAGAGGTCATCGGATTCAGTTGGTAATGCTCTCTAGACAAGTAAAAAGAAGAAGGTGGATGGTAGCATTACGGGTAAGATGAAGGACCCGACTGTGGAGCCTCTAAGCAAGGAAGCAATGGTTTCCTTCTTTAATCGAATAGCTAGTCTACCGAAGTAGAGGCAACAGACCGAATTTGAAAGGCAAAACAAAGCGAGTAATCAAACCAGAGCTAGAGAAATACACACCAAAGATTTGCTAGAGATACAGAACTTGACGAACAACATGGGCACATCCATGGAGACTGTCGTGGAGTTCTATTACGAAAGGAGACATTTTGAATCAGCACCGGCCATACACAAGTATTCAAGAGGCAAACCTTTGGTCGCCACCAAACAAGAGTATAGAGATTTGCCAACATATTTGCGACAGTTGCAAGATTATTACTCCGTCAATATTGCAAAAGGGGACTATGTTTGTTTTGAAGTCTGTATCCCTACCGGACTGATTTTTTAATCATCTTGAAGAAACGGTGCATAGTATTTATTATGAAGACCTCTTTCAACTCTTCCAACGACGCTCGCTCGATACGCAGATTTTGATGTTATGGACTATGTAAGTACCCTACCCTCACGATGTTACAATAAATTACGTTATCTGTATTTGAATATATCCTATTGTTAACACCAAATTTTGGGCTGGGAGCCGATAGCCGATGCCAGAAGCCGATAGCCGATACCGAAGGAAGATAGCCGATTTCGGAAGCAGTTTCCGTCCAGCAGAAGGAAGGAGAATAGCCGATTGAACGGTGAATCAGTTATCGGGCGAAGGTGACAGAAGGCGTGCAGCGTCGGTATTGGTGACGTCATCTAGAGTCTGCACCGCCAAGATGCGATCACGATCGGAGTCCGTTATGAAAGGGAAGATGTGACTCCAAGTTACCTTAGATATAGGATAGTTTGTTAGTTTCCTTATCTATTGATGAGTTGTGACTCGACTAGGACTCTATCTACGCTCAGGGTATAAATATAAGCCCTCAGCCATTGTAAAAATACAACAACATCAATACAACACAACTTTCGGCTCCGGCCAAACAAACCCTAGAGTCAGTCGAGTCCGGCGAGTTACTTCATCCAGGCTGGATGTCATCCGGTGGACGCAGGCTTGCTTGTAAGTATCGTCAACTCCCTGTTAAACTATGTCTTTTTAGCGTCATCCGGTGGACGTGGAAGCATGGCGGACCAGGGTCCTTGCTAAGCTCTGTTTCTTTGGCGTCATCCGGTGGACGTGGGAAGCACAGTGAGTCAAGGATGATTCACGCTGGTTTACCCGATCAATCTGTGTTAACCGTCATCCGGTGGACGAGATGCAGATTAGGACGGTTTTCATGCGCGGATTAGTTATCGATTCGTGTTTGTTTGCTTGATTAATCTATTAGTTAACGTCATCCGGTGGACAGGCTATAGATTACGACAGTTTGCATGCATGGATTAGTTACCGGCTCTAGTTAAATTTGGCAGTTTAGTTAGATTCATTAAGTTACCGATGTTGCTTATGTTTATTGTTTATTATTTAAAGCAATCATCAATTTGCCCGTCTTGATCCATATGCATCGGCTTATATCTAATAGATCTATATGTTCAACGAATTATGTTTGCCATTCATTTTATATTGATAAGATAGAATGTTTTGCACCAGCCGGTTGTATTTTGGATCTAGATTAGATACGGGTCGCACTCAAATAATAAAATAAACATTGTCTAGATTCAAGGGTTAACGGATCTAAGTTGCAACTTCATCATGACTGCCTCGATCCGCTCGATCTCCACTGTTGCAAGATTGTGATTTAGATCTATTAGCCGGAGAGTTGAAACATTGTTTGCTTTCTAGGCTTGTATATTGCCCGTATACACTGAATCGGGTAAAGTAGCCGATTTCATCTTGTTTTACATTGAGACATCTTATGATCATGTTAGCTTGCTGTGACTACATCTTTTATAGCGTATTTCTGTCTTAAGCAAGTATATGTCATTGAATTCATGTCTGAATCGGTTAACTTGAGTTATAATGCATGTTTCGCTACAATCGGTTCATAACATGACGGAATCGGCTTTCTAGTCGATCTCCCATTACATCGGCTCTTCGAGCCATACAGTTGGAACTACCTGGACATACCGGTTAGTTCCGCCCTGTGATTACTGATTACTATCTTTTTCCTTGTCAATTGCAGGTCAAATTGACTGGCACGTTTGGGTGTTACTGACACTCTCAGACCGGGTCCGAAGCTAGCTGGATCTGCGAGAGCTTTACTGCCTCAAGGGTCGTTTCCGGCTTCGCTGGTGTGTTGGGCTTAGGGAACCACTTTTTGCGCCAACACACTTTTTGGCACGCTCGGTGAGATCTTTCATTGTAGACCATGGCAAAAGGAAAGGCTGCGGCGGACGGCCCCTCCAGGGATGACGGTGTCCTCAGGGTCAGGGTCGAAGACCTCATTGAGGAGGACGCGGCAGTGCTGAACAAGATTGTTGAAGAATTCGCTGATGCCTGTCTGCTTTCATTCAGCAAGCAGCGTGATGGCTCTATAGTGAAGAAGAATGCATTCCCGAGATGGATCATGGATGGCTATTCTGATAAATCTGAAGAGGAGTGCAAGGCCGACCTCAAGCAGATGCTGGAAGAAGCGACCTGGGAGGCCGCCTATTCAGCAGTCGGCCATCACCATAAATCCTTCCTGCAGACATTCTATAACATCATGAAGACTGTTCTCAAACGGCAGGATTGGGAGTCTCTGGGTCCGGTTTACTTCAACATACCCGCAGAGGATGCAGATCCAAAAGCAGCGTCAGGGACCTCCAATTCCTCACCGCAACAGCCGAGCCAGCCGAAAACGCCAGGGCAGGGTGCCACTGCGGCCAGTTCGGCTCAAAAAATAGCAGCTTCTCCAAGATTATACAAAGATCATACTCCGGAGGAGCTCGCCGCTTTCATGCAGGCCACTGGACAGTCGGTGAACTCGATGAACTCATCAGCAGTGAACCCGACAGCTGGAAATACGCCGGCGGCAGACGTGGCCAACCCAACTCCTGAATACCATGAGGGGATCACATATCAAGACCTTCAGGCAGCGCCGCATCCGGGGTACGCCCAGACGCCCAACAATCAGCTGCTGGAGCAGATGAGTGCCATGCTCCGTGATACGTTCGGTTTACAGCCGAAGACCGGGACTGGAATCAAATACAGGCGTCCTTACCCCGAGTGGTACGACCGAGTGACATTGCCGCCCAGGTATCGCTTACCCGACTTCTCCAAGTTCAGTGGGCAGGATGACATCACCACCATGGAGCACATCAGCCGTTACCTGACCCAGCTCGGCGAAGCTTCGTATGAGGTAGCTCACAGGGTCCGGCTCTTTCCGCTATCATTGACAGGGTCGGCGTTTAGCTGATTTGCATCTATGGAGCCTGGCTTGATTCAAGGCTGGGAAGATCTGGAGACTAAATTCCATAATTACTTCTTCTCCGGCACTGGGGAGAAAGACATCACAGATCTCACCAACATGCGCCAAAAGCCGAATGAACTTGGATCGGCTTTCATCAAGCGGTTCAGGGAGACCAGGAACATGTGTTACTCTTTGAACCTGAACGACAAGCAGCTCGCCAAGATAGTGGTCAGTGGGTTGCTCCCACACGTCCAAGAGAAGCTTGTGGGCACCAACTTCAACAGCATCAGCGAGGTGATGCAGAGGGTGGCCGCATTAGAACAGCAGGCCCAGAGTTTCAAGAAGGAATCAAAATACAAGCAGGCCTACGTCTGTGATTCCGACTCAGACGATGGAGAGAATGAAGAAGTGGCTGCTGTTGAGCTTAAATGGGGAACAAAGCCCATGGCCGTACCGAAGGGTTAGAGCGCGGAAGATCAATACGACTTTGACACGCGCAAGCTGGACAAACTCTTCGACCTATTAGTCAGTGCAGGCCACATCACCTTCCCAGCTGATTACGTCAAACCATCTCCTGAAGATTTGCAGGGAAAACCGTTCTGCCAGTACCACGGTCTCACCTCACACTCCACAAACAATTGCCGTAATTTCAAAGCAGCAATCCAGAATGCTATTAGACGCGGTTTGTTGAAATTTGAGGCTCCTCCCAAGGGAAAGATGAAGATCGACAAATTCCCATTCCCGAAAGAGCAGAACATGGTCCAGATCACGAATCCTCTGACTAAAGTAAAGGTATTAACCTCCGAACGGGCCAGAAAGAACTCCTCAGTTGATACCGATGCACAAATCATAGCTGAGGAGCTGGCGCTGATCAAAGGAAGGAGGGAACAGAATCAGAGGCAGCCGGCGCAGGGAGAATCCAGTGGCACCAAGAGCAGGAGGCCCACACACCAGCACCTTCTGAACAAATGGCGGCGACAGAAAGAGAAAGATCATCAGAGGCGGCTGCAGCGCGAAGAAGAGGAGTACCGCAGGTGGCTCCGCGAAGAAGAAGAGGCGCGCTATCATGAAGAAATGACCCGCCACAGGAGAGGTGAGGAGGATCATTGGCATTGCCCATTCTTCCGACACTGTTGGAATGAAGGCCTGAGACTGCCAACGCTGCGCAACTGCCCAGAATGCAGTGATCAGTACCGAGAGTACAGGCAGTCCCAGGTCAACCGCCGGTCTGTGCATCAGAGGCTGGGGAGCCCCCACAGCCCGCGGGATCGGCGTGAAAAAAGGGACTCGCACGATCGGCTTGATGAAGCGGTAGTTGAACGCCGACAGCCGATTTGGCAAGAGAATCAGTGGTGCCCAGGGGATCTAACTAGGAGCCAAAGGCGCCGGGTGCAGTGGCTCAGAAACAGAGAGCTCCAAGCTAAGGGACGTGCCGAACAGGTATGGCGCGAGAAGCCTCCACAAAATAATGGAAAGGCTGTAGCCGATGCACAGATGGTGTTCGTGCTGCCTGCAGAGTTCAGAGCCAAGAAGTATGATATCGAGTCTGACTCAGACGATTCGGAATCAGAAGACAGAGTGGCCAAGTTAGTGCTCGCACAGCAAGCTACTTTTGATAAGCCAGCCAAGAATCGACATTTGAAGGCCCTCTATCTCAAAGGTTATGTCGACGGCATGCCCATGACGAAGATGTTGGTGGACGGTGTTGCCACTGTCAATCTCATGCCCTACACTACATTCTGCAAGCTAGGCAAGGGTCCCGATGATCTAATAGAAACTGATCTGATGCTCAAGGATTTCGGGGGCAATTCTTCCAACACTCGGGGGCAATCAACGTCGAGCTAACAGTGGGGAAGAAGACACTGCTTACCACCTTTTTCGTGATCGACAGTAAGGGTGCCTACAGCTTGCTACTCGGACGCGACTGGATTCATGCCAACTGCTGCGTGCCATCGACCATGCATCAGTGCCTCATTCAGTGGCATGGCGATGAGGTTGAAGTGATCCCGGCCGACGACTCGGTCAGCGTGGCGATGGCAGATGCCACATACTGGGAAGCTGGGGATCATGACTGTTTCTCTGGCAAGACTTGGGAAGGAGGCTCCATCAAGGTCAGTGATGAGAGTCAACAGTCGATCAGGGCAATCAGCTCTGAGTTTTTTTATTAAATGGAGAATCCGATTGACGGCACAGAGGGTAAGTTGGGGCAAGGATTCACGTCGGCAGACAAGCTCGAGGAAGTGGATGTTGGACCCGGCGACAGACCAAGGCCGACGTTTATTGCCGCCAATTTAGACCCAGAGTTCAGGCAGGAGCTGGTTCAACTATTGAAAGAGTACAAAGATTGTTTCGCCTGGGAATATTATGAAATGCCTGGATTGGACAAATCTATTGTTGAGCACAGGCTACCTATCAAGCCAGGGTTTCAGCCACACAAGCAGCCTCCACGTCGTTTTAGAGAGGATGCTCTACCTGACATTAAGGCCGAAATCACGAGGCTGTTAGAAGCCAAGTTCATTCGAGCTTGCCGATATGCTGAGTGGATATCGAACATCGTCCCTGTGTATAAGAAAAATGGTAAATTGCGAGTCTGTATTGATTTCAGGGATTTAAATAGAGCTACACCAATGGATGGCTACCCCATGCCAATAGCCGATATGCTGGTAGATTCGGCTGCTGGGCACCAAGTTATTAGCTTCATGGATGGCAATGCTGGTTATAATCAAATTTTTATGGCTGATGAAGACATCCCGAAGACCGCTTTCAGGTGCCCTGGTGCGCTTGGTTTGTTTGAATGGGTGGTCATGACGTTTGAATTAAAGAATGCCGGTGCAACCTATCAGAGAGCTATGAATTATATATTTCACAAGTTGATCGGCAAGGTCGTTGAAATTTATATAGATGATGTGGTGGTGAAATCCAAAAGCAATAAAGATCACCTGGCCAATTTGAGAACCACTTTGGAGTGCACAAGGCGACATGGTCTGAAGATGAATCCTAACAAGTGTGCGTTTGGCGTGTCAGCTGGCGAATTTCTGGGATTCATGGTCCACCGCAAAGGGATAGAGATCGGCAGTAAGAGTAGGAAGGCGATCGATGAACTCGTACCTCCAACCAACAAGAAGAAATTGCAGTCTTTACTTGGTAAGGTTAACTTTATCAGAAGGTTCATTGCCAACTTATCAGAGAAGGTGCTGCCGTTCTCACCATTGTTGAAGCTCAAGAATGATCAAGAGTTCAAATGGGGTGACGTGCAACAGAAGGTTTTTGATGAGATCAGAGAATACATGAAGACTCCTCCTGTCTTAGTACCGCCACGGGTAGGGAAGCCTTTTAAGTTGTACGTGACGGCCGAAAGCCATACCATTGGGTCGGCCCTTTTTCAAGAGTTTGAAGGGAAAGAGAGAGCAGTCTTCTACCTGAGCAGGCGGCTCCTTGACCCTGAGACAAGATACACACCGACCGAGAAGTTGTGCTTGTGCCTATTCTACTCATGCACCAAGTTGAGGCACTACTTGCTTGCCTCGGAGTGTGTGGTGGTGTCCAAGGAGGATGTCATCAAGCACATGCTTTCGATGCCTATTTTAAATGGTCGGATAGGCAAATGGATCCTGGCGCTTTCAGAGTTTGACTTGAGGTTCGAATCGGGTAAGGCAGTCAAAGGGCAGGCGATAGCCGATTTCATTACACAGCATCACGGAGGATCGGTTAATGTAGCGGATATAGCGCCATGGACTATGTTTTTCGACGGTTCTTCGTGCAAGCAAGGTGGTGGCGCCGGAGTAGTGCTCATCTCACCGTGAGGTCTGCGTTTTGAGTATGCTTTCCAGATAGGGCCGATTGTCACAAACAATCAGGCTGAATATGAAGCCGCATAGAAAGGTTTTCAGCTTCTGCATGAAGCAAAAGCCGATGCAGTTGAAGTATTTGGCGATTCACAACTAGTCATCAACCAATTGCTCGGTTTGTATGAGTGTAAAGACGAGATACTCAGAGGCTACCATGATCAGTGCCAGGCTCTCATCAAGAAGTTCATGACGGTATCTCTCTGTCACATCCCAGGGCCCAGAACCAGGAAGCTAACCGGCTAGCGCAGAACGCGTCGGGTTATCGGCCGATGCAGGAGATTTGTAACAGCGAGCAATCAGCTGATGACTGGAGGGGCGAGATAGCAGGTTACCTGGCAAATCCTTCACAACAGGTCAGCAGAAAGCTAAGATACACCAAATACGTGTTGTTGGATGGTCAGTTGTATTACAAGACTGTTGAAGGAGTGCTGCTCAAATGCTTGGGGGCAGAAGAATCAGTAAAGCTGATGAGCGAAGTACATGATGGAGTCTGCGGTGCACATCAATCAGCTCACAAGATGAAGTGGATCATCAGGAGGACTGGTTACTATTGGCCTACGATGCTGGAAGATTGTTTCAAATATTATAAAGGGTGTCAAGAATGCCAAAAGTTTGGAAATATACAAAAGTCTCCAGCTTCTGCTATGAATCCTATAATTAAACCATGGCCGTTTAGGGGATGGGGTATTGATCTAATCGGCCAAATCTACCCACCATCGAGCAAGGGTCACAAATGGATCCTAGTGGCGACTGATTACTTCACCAAGTGGGTAGAAGTCGTTCCTTTGAGGAGCGCCACTTCAGCTGACGTGATCGAATTTGTGAAGGAGCATATTTTTTACAGGTTCGGCATACCTCAGATGATCACAACCGATCAGGGGACAATGTTCACTTCAGAGGAGTTTATGACCTTTGCTGATGACATGGGCATCAAGATTTATAATTCATCGCCGTACTACGCCCAAGCCAACGGACAAGCAGAAGCCTCCAATAAAATTTTGATCAAGGTCATCAAGAAAAGATTGAGCAGAACCCCAGAAAATGGTATTTGCATTTGAGCGAGGCACTGTGGGCATATCGCATGGCACAGCATGGATCGATCAAGGCTTCACCTTATGAGCTAGTCTATGGATACGCTGCTGTCTTGCCATGGGAGATTCAGTCTGAGACACGGCGTGTCACGTTGCAAAACAAGCTTATGGCCGGTGAATACAAAGACATTATGATGGACAGTTTAGAAGATTTGCGCTGTCATCGGCTTAGGGCTTTGGAATATATTGAAAAAATAAGATACGGGTGGCCAAGTATTACAACACAAAGGTAAGGAGCAAGAGCTTCACCGAATCAGAGCTAGTATGGAAAGTCATTCTACCTATTGGTACCAAAGATAGCCGATTCGGTAAGTGGTCGCCAAACTGGGAAGGCCCGTATCGCGTGGTGGAATGCGCTCCGGGTAATGCTTATATCCTTGAAGACTTGGAAGGGCAGAGACTCGCCAGAGCCATCAACAGGAAACATCTGAAGAAATACTACCCTACCATCCCAGTTGGGGGATAATAGCCGATTCATGTGAATCTGGCTCTAACAGCCGATGCTGTGCAGGCGGGTCGCCTTCAGGACAAAAATGGCCGACATCGTAGTAACGAATCGCCCTTAGCCAAAATATATATATATACAGTTTTGCAAATTGGATTGTTTCGGGCATGGCAAGTTCAGAAGTATCATATACATCAGAATGCCTAATACAATCTAGTTTGGGTTATTAATGCCGTCCCGGAACACGTCCTCGGCGTCGATGGACACGGAGAGACCGTCGGCATGAGGGGCAAAAGCGGCCATCAGCGTGCCGAACTCCTCCATATCTTGGCCTGCCCGGATTCCCGGTTCGACGTTCTCTAGCACGATGCCGGAGTTGATCTGGGCGGCGGTCAGAGCTCCCGCGGCACCGTGACGGACGCCGCTCATCGCCACCTGGCGAACGCGGTGGTGCACGTCCGCAAGCTGCTCCACCTGCGTTTGCCCCCATGCGCGGAGGACGTCGGTGACGTTTGCTACAGCCACGCGCAGTTTGTGCAGCTGCGTCGTCAGAGCTGCATAAACAAGGAAAGTCAGTGATTGGAAACGCGCCATGCACATAGTTGGACAAAGCGGGAGATTACCCGCCACGGTGGTGAAACGACCTCGATTTCCACGAAGGGAAATCCGCAGGCTCGAATTGTAATTCAACAAATTGCTTGGGACAATCCATGAAATTACCCATATCTCAGTTGACACCAGGATCCATACAACGGTAATTAAGTCTTACATAAACATTTATTACATCGCCACACTGGCGGAATCAACATTCAGAGAAGCTTTAGAAGATGCGGAAACGTTTCATCCTTCACGGCCAACTTGAGTGTAGCACGTAACCCTATTCCTCGCCATCGTCTTCCTCGAAGTCGTACTCATTCTCATCACCTGACAGCAAATTTATCAGTACGATTTGTACTGGCCACGGAGCCCACCTATGCAGCATTCGCTTTGTGGAAAGTGGATGCAAGGCTATACAAGCAGACCTATAGGCTGAGGTTTTCCTATGCAGCTGTAATCAATGTTTAATTAGTCAAGTTTTATCACCAGTTTACACCATCATCCCTTTTCCCATCACCACACCTCACTCTCATTCGACAGGCCCAACTCCCTCTCGGGCCTATCTCAGCGGCACACTACCACAACGGGTACACTGCCGGAAAAATGTCATCCAGGGGGAGAAGAGAACACTCACTACACTAGTAGAAGCTTCACAGGAAAGGTCCATAGCCAACGAGTTGGCATATGTATCGATCGATCAACCGTACACTCTGCAGAGGTTTCACTACCCACAAGATTAGCCATCATAGGTGTTGCGCAAACACCTAGGCAGAATTCCGGGTGCTTGCTTGCCTAGGTCGATGCCACCCTACCACTCAGCCCTGGGATATTCCGGATCCTACACCGTTATGCTGAGACTGGGAGACACAGTACCGGGCCCATCCAGTGGTACTGCGCATCTAGAACGGAATGGGAACCCATCGACCTTCTCCGCCCACCCTTATCACCTCTCAACCTACCAGTAGTGGCACCGTCCTACCAAGTAGTCCAGCCGTCTCCCGCCCATCAGAAGCGAGTGAGTAGAAAAGGATTCCCATGAACCTGAAACTAGTCCGTCCTAGGTTTGACCAAGCAGGCATCTTCACTTAGGGGATACTCTCCCCGTGCCATCACAGCACCTCCATCCATGGGCTTCAAACCACCAAGGCTATCCCACCCGGAACTTCCTCAACAACTTTACCCGCCACAGGTATCTCGCTTGGGGATGCCCAGGTTGCACCCCCGGCATGACTTGCCCCATGGGCTTGTCTCACATCCCACTTGGTCGACATCAACCCTTACCACGCACCCAAGACGCACGCAGCACTCTCTCCCAGTGGTTATAATCAGCTATACACCGTCCCAATTCCACCACATAGCATATAGCAAGTAGAAAGTAGTGGAAGAGTAACAGTAAATTAAGCAGCAGCTAACCTAGCAGCGGACAGTAGGGTAAAGTCTTATCAAGGCAGGGAATTCAAATATACTACCATGCAACCAATCCATACATAATCATAAAGCAATAGCAACAATGTCATTTGCAATGCGTAAATTGGATCTAAGGATTTGGTGGGACGTGGCACCTTCGTAGTCGTCTCCTAGCTCCTGATAGTACTCGTGGTCGTCCTCCTTAGTGAGATCCTCCTCCGGCTCTGAAATCGAACACGAAATAGTCGCGTCAGCGACTCCTATAGAGTATTTCAGAAAAATCCAATAAAATAAAGAGCCAAATACACACAAACATAGTCTTAAATTGTAGATCTCATTCTTCTGAGAATTTTGATATATGATACGCAATTTTTGGACATAGTATGAATAAGTTATGAATTTCCGAAGATTATCCTATTTTCTGAAAATGGAAAATGGCCGATTAATCAGGGATAGCTCGGGATTGGTCCACGTGGCGCGCGGGTCCAGTAGTGCGGCAAGTGGCGCCTCAACAGAACACAGACCCGATGGTCGCCCACCAGGTGTTCGATGCTGGTTCCCAGAGAGTCGCTGGCGTCGGCGTACCTCGGCGTAGCTCTGCGGAGCTCGGCGGAGCTCGGCGGTGGTCGGGGGTAGCTCGGCGGTGGTCGGGGGTAGCTCGGCGGTGGTCGGGGGTAGCTCGGCGGAGCTCGGCGTAGCTCGGCGGTGGTCGGGGGTAGCTCGGCGGAGCTCGGCGTAGCTCGGCGGAGCTCGGCATAGCTCGGCGGAGTTCGGCGTACCTCGGCGGGGCTCGGGCGAATCGGACATTTGGGCGCCGAGGGTGCGGCTCTCCCGAGCTCTCCCGGTGAGGCTCGGGCGAATCGGAAATTTGGGCGCCGAGGGTGCCGCTCTCCCGAGCTCTCCCGGTGAGGCTCGGGCGAATCGGAAATTTGGGCGCCGAGGGTGCCGCTCTCCCGAGGTCTCCCGCGGAGGCTCGGGCGAATCGGACATTTGGGCTAGCAGGGTTCCAGGGCGTCTGTTCAAGGCGGCGGTGTCTCTCCGGTGCGGCGGACGATGACAGGGCGGTGATGACCATATTTCGGCAAGACAAGGCTCGGCTTTCCCCAATTGGCGTGCTCAGGCAGTCGTCCGACCAGATGGTGGCGGGTTAGAGTCGTGGTATGGCCTCCTTCTCTCCCTCGGCATACGGCGGTTCTCCGACGAGGTGGAGGCGCACGTAGCCAAGGCGACAGACATGATTCGGGCTCGGCTATCTAGCGGCGGTGCCGAGGCAGACTTGGCGAACCTCGTCGGCCTTTCTCCGCAGCGCGAGGCGACCGGGGGTACTCGGAACGGATTTTTAGGCGAGGCGGAACGTGTCGGCGGCGATGTCGCCGCGACTGTGAGGTTCCGGCGGGGCTAAGGAGGTCTTCCAGGGGATGTATATGCCTCCAAGGTCTATGGCGATGGTATACCAACTACTAATTTTGGCTACCGAGATTCCCAAGGTGCTCGGTTGTGGCGGCGGAGTGTCACCGACGACGGCGGAAGGCGGCAATGCGGCTACGACCATGTATTGGTTCAATCGAATGCGGTCTTATCAAATTGGTGAGGCCAGAGAAGCGTACAACACTCTAGTGGCAAACTTTAGCCATGGCATGGCCTTCTTTTGGCGACGGCTCGCGGCGGCGCTCCGGCGAGGTCGCGGCGCACGCGGCCAAGCCGATTCAGGCTTCCTCTAGCGCTTAGATCCGCGTAGCTAGCTCAAGGGGTCGTGGCGGTGCTCCACGACGCTCTAACCTATACGGGTGCTAGTCGGATTGCTCGGAACGGGTGATTCGGCGTCGGAACGCGTCGGTGGTGAGCGCGCTCCGCCGAGAACGCGTCGTGCTGCGTTCTCGATCTAGCAAGCTTGTAGTCCGGGAGTTTTGGCCGGTCGAATGAGTGCATGGTGCAGATGATCTTCCTGAGCCGGTAAAGGCTCGTGCCTACGCGTCCCGTGGGCGGAACGCCATGGCAAAAGCAGGGCAAGGTTCGGACATGGCGTGCGATGGCTCACCGTGGTGTCGGTGAAGCTAGGATGGCAGTGCAGTGGCGAGTCGGAGCCGTGCAGAGCGTACGCAGTGCCGTGCCGAACCGCGACGGGGCTCCGGCTTCTCCTCCGTGTCCGGCTCGGCGTGCTCCGCGGCGGCGGCGCTCCGGCAGCTCCTCCTCCTCTGCTCCGCCCTTCTCTCTCTCTCTCTCTCTCGGCTATGCGGTGGGGTGCGGTGGCTTGTGGAGCCGCAGCGTGGCGGCGGCGAGTGGGAATGGGCTAGGGCTCCTCGGGTGCTCCAATTTATAGGCGAGCTTGTCAGGTTCCCATGGCGGACGGCCGCGATTGATCTCGGTAGATCAGAGGGCTACGGCCGCTCGATGCTAGGGCTTCAGGGTGCACGCGGGCTCGCTTGGCGGCCAAGAAAGGAGGGGACAGGAGGGGGACAGCTCTGCGGGGCGTGGTGCTGTCGGCCGTGGGTCCGGGGTCACGCGAATTGCGTGCACTCGTCCCCGTCGTCTCTGCAGGAAGAAGAACAGTGGGGGCGAGAGCGGCTGACAGGCGGGGCCGGGTGGTCAGCGGCTGCGGAGGGGGGAGCGGGTGCGGATGAAACGGTCGCGCGCGGGGTTCGGTCGGCATCGCGCGTGCGCGCGGTGTTGGGCCGGCCCAGCGCGGGGAGGCGGGGTGGAGCGCGCGCGCGGGTGAGGTGAAGCAGGTCGGTTGGGCCGAATGGCTGGCCTAACACTCACTCCCTTCTTCTATTTTTACTTAAGTGTATAAATACATTTATTACCCATTTTAAATATTGAGTAAATACAAACATAAATTGCAATAAATCCCAAATGTGATGCATAAGTTATTATTCTATGTGAATGGAATTAAAATGCAAACTATACTCCTTTATTTACCAAATTCATAATGAAGCCTATATGCTTGCACAAGAAAAATGGGTTTTCACAATAAATAAATCAAAAATTTTATTTGGTTGGGATTTTTAGGTTGTGTGGATTTTTAGGGTTGTTACAGTCCTCCCCCCTCATTAGGATCTCGACCTCGAGATTCAGAGATAATGTACCCATCGAAGAGGTAAGGAAACATAATCCGCAAGTCCGATTCTTTCTCCCACGTAGCTTCCCTTTCAGTGTGATTGCTCCACTGTACCTTGCACATCGGAATAGTCTTGTTCCGCGTCTCCTTGGTATCCCGTGCCAAGATCTTGATCGGATGTTCCTTGTATTCAAGTGTGTCTTGCAGGTCTAATGCATCCGTAGGAACTTGCTCCTCGGGAAGCTTCAGACACTTTCTTAATTGCGAGACATGGAGCACGGGGTGTACTCCAGATAATTCCTCCGGTAGTTCCAGCTTGTAAGCAAGCTTTCCAACCCTTTTACAGATCTTGTATGGCCCAACATATCTTGGTGCCAATTTCCCTTTTACGTGGAATCTGACGGTGCCACGAAGCGGAGATACCTTGAGGTAGACATAATCCCCAACCTTGAACTCAAGCTCTCTACGTCTTCTATCTGCATAGCTCTTTTGCCTACTTTGTGCAATCCTCAAATTCTCTCTTACTTGGGCAACATCTTCTTCTGCTTCCACAATCTTAGCAGGACCGAAGAATGTCCTTTCACCTGGTTCTGACCACATTAGTGGTGTTCTGCACGGTCTTCCATACAACGCTTCAAATAGGGACATCTTAATGCTCGTCTGGTAACTGTTGTTGTATGAGAACTCGGCGTGGGGTAGACAGCTCTCCCATCCTTCCTTGTACCTCAATACGCAAGCACGTAACATGTCCTCGAGAATCTGGTTCACTCTTTCTGTTTGCCCGTCTGTTTGCGGGTGGTATGCTGTGCTGTAGTCGAGCTTGGTCCCGATGGACTTATGCAAGGATTTCAGAACTGTGATACAAACTGTGATCCTCGGTCAGATATAATACTCAGAGGTGCCCCATGTAACTTCAAAATGTTTGATACGTATAGATCTGCTAGCTTTTCAACTCTATACTTCCTTTTGACCGGTATAAAATGTGCAACTTTGGTTAGACGGTTCACTATTACCCATATAGAATCATATCCATGCTCAGATCGGGGCAGTCCTAATATGAAGTCCATGGATATGCACTCCCACTTCCATTCTGGTATCTCAACTGGTTGTAGCAACCCTGCTGGTCTCTGATGCTCGGCCTTGATTCTATTGCATGTATCACATCGGGCCACATGCCCTGCAATGTCTGTCTTCATATTCTCCCACCAGAAGTGCTTCCTTAGATCATGGTACATCTTGGCTGACCCTGGGTGAATGCAATATTTGGAGTCATGCCCTTCTGACAGAATCTCTTCTCGTATCGCTGAATCCGTCGGTACACAGATTCTATCTTTGTACCATACAGTTCCCTGCTCATCTTCTCGGTATTCGGGGCCTCTTCCCAGCTTCATCAAACCACGGATATAGTCTATCTCAGGACAGTTCTTTTGCGCTTCACGGATCCGTGAGGTGAGATTGTACTCGACGCGAAGCTCATTTAGCATGCCATAGGAGACTACCTCGAGCTGGAATGCGTCGAACTCTCTCCTGAGCTCAGGCGGCATAGAGTTGGTGATGAGGGTATGGCAGTAGCTTTTGCGGCTAAGTGCATCAGCGACAACATTAGCCTTTCCTGGGTGATAATGGATCTCAAGATCATAGTCCTTGATGAGTTCTAGCCATCTGCGCTGCCTCATATTCAGATCTTCTTGTGTGAAGAAGTACTTCAGGCTCTTGTGGTCAGTGTAGATGTCACACTTGTTGCTTATTAGATAGTGTCTCCAAATCTTGAGTGCATGTACCACGGCTGCAAGTTCTAGGTCATGAGTCGGGTATCGCTGCTCATGTTCCTTCAACTGTCTTGAGGCATAAGCTATCACTCTTCCTTCTTGCATTAGTACACAGCCCAAACCTTACCGAGAGGCGTCACAATATACAACAAAATCTTTATGAATATCGGGTAGGGCTAGTACAGGTGTAGTAGTGAGCTTCTCCTTCAAGGTCTGGAAACTCTTCTCACATTCAGGAGTCCATATAAACTTGTTCTCTTTCTTCAGCAAGTTGGTCATGGGTCTTGCAATCTTGGAGAAGTTCTCAATAAATCTGCGATAGTATCCTGCAAGTCCCAAAAAGCTTCTGATTTCTGACACATTACTGGGTTGTTCCCACTCTTTCACAGCTTCAATCTTAGCTGGGTCCACTGCGACTCCTTCTCCTGACAATACGTGACCAAGGAAAGCAACTTCCTCAAGCCAAAATTCACACTTGGAGAATTTGGCGTATAGCTGGTTGCGAGACAACCTCTCCAATACGGTCCTCAGATGATGTTCATGTTCCTCTTTTGTGGCTGAATAAACCAATATATCATCAATGAATACCACCACAAAATTGTCTAGCTCATTCATGAAGATCTTGTTCATCATGTTCATGAAGTATGCTGGAGCATTAGTGAGTCCAAATGAGACTACTGTGCACTCATACTGTCCATATCTAGTGACAAATGCAGTCTTCGGGATATCCTCTTCCCTGATCTTCATCTGATGGTACCCTGATCGGAGATCGATCTTCGAGAAGTACTTGGCCTTACTCAATTGATCTAACAGATCATCGATGCGGGGCAATGGGTACTTATTCTTGACTGTAACCGCATTCAGATTCCGGTAGTCAATGCACATCCTCATCGTGCCATCCTTCTTCTTGACAAACAAAACGGGAGATCCCCAGGGCGAGGCACTAGGCCTAATGAAGCCCTTCTCCAGTAATTCTCTCAGCTGCTTCTTGAGTTCCTTCAACTCATCAGCCGACATTCTGTAGGATCTTTTGGCAATCGGTGCAGTTCCTGGCATCAGCTCTATAACAAACTCCACATCTCTATCTGGTGGCATTCCTGGCAACTCCTCTGGAAATACGTCATTGAACTCACAGACCACTGGCACATCTCTGAATGTCAGCTCTGTCTTATCTGCTTTAGTCTCCAGGGCACATAGGAGGGCTTGGACTCTCTCGGTTTGGGGTACACATCGGACAGCTGTTCCCCAAGGGTGGGTTACCTGAACATATCTAGGTGAACAAGATATCACTCCCCGGTGTTTGGTTAGCCAGTCCATGCCTAAGATGACATCTAAGCTATTGGAGGGTAGTAGGGTTAGGTCAGCTCGGAAGTCAAGTCCCTCGATTGTGATTATCACTCCCCTACATATGTGAACGCTTCTGAAGGTTCCTAAGGGCGAGCTAGTTAGGATGGGGTTTGCTCTCGGGGTTATAGGTATGTTATGCTTACGTGCATATGCAGATGAAATATATGAACAAGTAGCTCCCGAATCGAACAGAACTGTAGCCATGTTACCCTGAACTAGGAACGTACCGTACACAGCATCAGGTGCAGCTTCAGCTTCCTCAGCGGTCATATGGTTCAGTCTTCCACGGGTAGCGGATCCCCGGTTCGGTGTGCCCTATGCAGCTGCTGGTGCACGGTTGAGGTCGGGGCACACAGCCAAACGGTGTCCAGGCTTTCCGCATCCGAAGCAAGTGAAGGGCGCACTGCCTGCTGCGGTTGTCGCAGGAGCCTTCCAATTGCTTGACCTTGGTGTGTTGGTAGCGGGGGCGGGTGTGTTCTGCACAGCTCGAGTCGGCGCAGGGTAGGTCTGAGCGGGGCGGTGATAGTTGCTGCTGTTGGTACCACCACGGCTCGTTCCCGAAGAAGGTCCCTGGCGAGTCCGAAAAGACGGGGGTGCACCTGTTCGCTGTCTCTAGAGTGGAGCAGAGCGAGCGGGTCCCTCAGAGCGGCGCTTCTTTCCCTTGTTCTGGGCCTCGAATTCCAGGCGTGCTTCCATGCGATCCTTCTCGATCTCAATACAGCGGTCAATCAGCTCACGCAGAGTGTAGCTCTTGTTCCCTGACAGAGCCAACCTGATCTTGGTCTGAAGTCCCTTCCTGTAGTAGTACATCTTTTCCTTCTCGGAACTTACGCAAGACGCAGGTGCGTAGCGGAGCAAGCAGTTGAAGCGGGTGGTGTACTCGTGGATCCGGTCAGCTCCCTGGGAGATGTTGCGAAACTCGTTTTCCTTGGCCTCCATGACTCCCTCAGGAATGTGGTGGTCACGGAAAGCCTCGGTGAACTCATCCCAGTCAATGCGGGCTGGGTCCTCGTGAGCGCTGGTGTAGTTGTCCCACCATGCTCGTGCAGCACCGGTCAGCTGGTGGCTAGCAATCCCAACACACTCCTCGTCGGAGCAAGTGGTCAGGTCCAGCTTCTTCTCCATCTCTTTAAGCCAATCGTCGGCAGCGAGGGGATCGCTGTCGGTCCCGTTGAAGGTGGGTGGCCTCAGCTTCAGGAAACCCTCCAGTTTCCTTTGGAAGTCATTCTGGGGTGGCCTGTGGTGCATGTTCATCCCAGTAGCTATGGCATTCAGCAGCTGGGTCTGCTGTGCCATCACTTCCGCCAACGTTGGTGGCGGCGGCGGTGGCGGTGGCGGAGGCACGTTCTCGCCTTGCGGTGGCGGATCGTTCACCGGTGGTGCATTCTCTGCCCGGCGCAGCTCTTCTTCCAAGTTAACTCCAGCACGTCTGCCAGCTGGGCGTCCACGGTTGCGACCACGCCCACGTCCTGGCGCAGGCGCGGGGGAGGGCTGGCGGTTCTCCAGGCGCGCGGAACGTCTCATTGACATCTGAAGTTATTAGGTACGTGCTCAGTGCAGTAATAATCTTGTAGTGGTTTAAGTAGGAGTTAGATGTTTTCACTGATTTAAATGAATTAAAAAAAATTTCATGCTATCCTACACTCAACCAAAGAAGCATAGAGATCCATAAGAAGCATAAGATCCAAATGTCACTCATCACATGGTTATTATTACATAAAGGATGTTCCTAGCTGCTGAGAAAATCGTGCTATGCGCAGGTAGCCAATGACAGGGTAACTCATGGTATCACTAGTCTAAGGGCTACGCAGGGTCCCATAAGCTACTGGTGCATAAGGTCAATAGCCATTTGATCGGGATCTCAATAGTGCCATCGTGCAGTGGACGAAGTGGTGGTCCAAGGCTGGTCATCTGCGAATTTTTCAAGAAATGGATTAGCAGGTCTTTGTATTAGATAAGCCATTGCATAAAAAGTGAATGCAAGGTCGGTAATATAACCGAAAGAGAGTCTGGCTTCTTATTCTAACGTCCATTTTCTATGGGTATCGTCCTACAGTCAAGTATGGCTCCGATACCAACTGAAACGACCTCGATTTCCACGAAGGGAAATCCACAGGCTCGAATTGTAATTTAACAGATTGCTTGGGACAATCCATGAAATTACCCATATCTCAGTTGACACCAGGATCCATACAACGGTAATTAAGTCTTACATAAACATTTATTACATCGCCACACTGGCGGAATCAACATTCAGAGAAGCTTTAGAAGATGCGGAAACGTTTCATCCTTCACGGCCAACTTGAGTGTAGCACGTAACCCTATTCCTCGCCATCGTCTTCCTCGAAGTCGTACTCATTCTCGTCACCTGACAGCAAATTTATCAGTACGATTTGTACTGGCCACGGAGCCCACCTATGCAGCATTCGCTTTGTGGAAAGTGGATGCAAGGCTATACAAGCAGACCTATAGGCTGAGGTTTTCCTATGCAGCTGTAATCAATGTTTAATTAGTCAAGTTTTATCACCAGTTTACACCATCATCCCTTTTCCCATCACCACACCTCACTCTCATTCGACAGGCCCAACTCCCTCTCGGGCCTATCTCAGCGGCACACTACCACAACGGGTACACTGCCGGAAAAATGTCATCCAGGGGAAGAAGAGAACACTCACTACACTAGTAGAAGCTTCACAGGAAAGGTCCATAGCCAACGAGTTGGCATATGTATCGATCGATCAACCGTACACTCTGCAGAGGTTTCACTACCCACAAGATTAGCCATCATAGGTGTTGCGCTAACACCTAGGCAGAATTCCGGGTGCTTGCTTGCCTAGGTCGATGCCACCCTACCACTCAGCCCTGGGATATTCCGGATCCTACACCGTTATGCTGAGACTGGGAGACACAGTACCGGGCCCATCCAGTGGTACTGCGCATCTAGAACGGAACGGGAACCCATCGACCGTCTCCGCCCACCCTTATCACCTCTCAACCTAACAGTAGTGGCACCGTCCTACCAAGTAGTCCAGTCGTCTCCCGCCCATCAGAAGCGAGTGGGTAGAAAAGGATTCCCATGAACCTGAAACTAGTCCGTCCTAGGTTTGACCAAGCAGGCATCTTCACTTAGGGGATATTCTCCCCGTGCCATCACAGCACCTCCGTCCACGGGCTTCAAACCACCAAGGCTATCCCACCCGGAACTTTCTCAACAACTTTACCCGCCACAGATATCTCGCTTGGGGATGCCCAGGTTGCACCCCCGGCACGACTTGCCCCATGGGCTTGTCTCACATCCCACTTGGTCGACATCAACCCTTACCACGCACCCAAGACGCACGCAGCACTCTCTCCCAGTGGTTATAATCAGTTATACACCGTCCCAATTCCACCACATAGCATATAGCAAGTTGAAAGTAGTGGAAGAGTAACAGTAAATTAAGCAGCAGCTAACCTAGCAGCGGACAGCAGGGTAAAGTCTTATCAAGGCAGGGAATTCAAATATACTACCATGCAACCAATCCATACATAATCATAAAGCAATAGCAACAATGTCATTTGCAATGCGTAAATTGGATCTAAGGATTTGGTGGGACGTGGCACCTTCGTAGTCATCTCCTAGCTCCTGAAAGTACTCATAGTCGTCCTCCTTAGTCAGATCCTCCTCCGGCTCTGAAATCGAACACGAAATAGTCGCGTCAGCGACTCCTATAGAGTATTTCAGAAAAATCCAATAAAATAAAGAGCCAAATGCACACAAACATAGTCTTAGATTGTAGATCTCATTCTTCTGAGAATTTTGATATATGGTGCGCAATTTTTGGACATAGTATGAATAAGTTATGAATTTCCGAAGATTATCATATTTTCTGAAAATGGAAAATGGCCAATTAATCAGGGGTAGCTCGGGATTGGTCCAAGTGGCGCGCGGGTCCAGTAGTGCGGCAAGTGGCGCCTCAACAGAACACAGACCCGATGGTCGCCCACCAGGTGTTCGATGCTGGTTCCCAGAGAATCGCTGGCGTCGGCGTAGCTCGGCGTAGCTCTGCGGAGCTCGGCGGAGCTCGGCGGTGGTCGGGGGTAGCTCGGCGGAGCTCGGCGGTGGTCGGGGGTAGCTCGGCGGAGCTCGGCGTAGCTCGGCGGTGGTCGGGGGTAGCTCGGCGGTAGTCGGGGGTAGCTCGGCGGAGCTCGGCGTAGCTCGGCATAGCTCGACGTAGCTCGGCGGAGTTCGGCGTACCTCGGCGGGGCTTGGGCGAATCGGACATTTGGGCGCCGAGGGTGCGGCTCTCCCGAGCTCTCCCGGTGAGGCTCGGGCGAATTGGAAATTTGGGCGCCGAGGGTGCCGCTCTCCCGAGCTCTCTCGGTGAGGCTCGGGCGAATCGGAAATTTGGGCGCCGAGGGTGCCGCTCTCCCGAGGTCTCCCGCGGAGGCTCGGGCGAATCGGACATTTGGGCTAGCAGGGTTCCAGGGCGTCTGTTCAAGGCGGCGGTGTCTCTCCGGTGCGGCGGACGATGACAGGGCGGTGATGACCATATTTCGGCAAGACAAGGCTCGGCTTTCCCCAATTGGCGTGCTCAGGCAGTCGTCCGACCAGATGGTGGCGGGTTAGAGTCGTGGTATGGCCTCCTTCTCTCCCTCGGCATACGGCGGTTCTCCGACGAGGTGGAGGCGCACGTAGCCAAGGCGACAGACATGATTCGGGCTCGGCTATCTAGCGGCGGTGCCGAGGCAGACTTGGCGAACCTCGTCGGCCTTTCTCCGCAGCGCGAGGCGACCGGGGGTACTCGGAACGGATTTTTAGGCGAGGCGGAACGTGTCGGCGGCGATGTCGCCGCGACTGTGAGGTTCCGGCGGGGCTAAGGAGGTCTTCTAGGGGATGTATACGCCTCCAAGGTCTATGGCGATGGTATACCAACTACCAATTTTGTCTACCGAGATTCCCAAGGTACTCGGTTGTGGCGGCGGCGTGTCGCCGACGACGGCGGAAGGCGGCAACGCGGCTACGACCATGTATTGGTTCAATCGAATGCGGTCTTGTCAAATTGGTGAGGCCAAAGAAGCGTACAACACTCTAGTGGCGAACTTTAGCCATGGCATGGCCTTCTTTTGGCGACGGCTCGCGGCGGTGCTCCGGCGAGATCGCGGCGCACGCGGCCAAGGTGATTCAGGCTTCCTCTAGCGCTTAGATCCGCGTAGCTAGCTCAAGGGGTCATGGCGGCGCTCCACGACGCTCTAACCTATACGGGTGCTAGTCGGATTGCTCGGAACGGGTGATTCGGCGTCGGAACGCGTCGGTGGTGAGCACGCTCCGCCGAGAACGCGTCGTGCTGCGTTCTCGGTCTAGCAAGCTTGTAGTCCGAGGGTTTCGGCTGATCGAATGAGTGCATGGTGCAGATGATCTTCCTGAGCCGGTAAAGGCTCGTGCCTGCGCGTCCCGTGGGCGGAACGCCATGGCAAAAGCAGGGCAAGGTTCGGACATGGCGTGCGATGGCTCACCGTGGTGTCGGTGAAGCTAGGATGGCGGTGCAGTGGCGAGTCGGAGCCGCGCAGAGCGTACGCAGTGCTGTGCCGAACCGCGACGGGGCTCCGGCTTCTCCTCCGTGTCCGGCTCGGCGTGCTCCGCGGCGGCGGCGCTCCGGCAGCTCCTCCTCCTCTGCTCCGCCCTTCTCTCTCTCTCGGCTATGCGGTGGGGTGCGGTGGCTTGTGGAGCCGCAGCGTGGCGGCGGCGAGTGGGAATGGGCTAGGGCTCCTCGGGTGCTCCAATTTATAGGCGAGCTTGGCAGGTTCCCATGGCGGACGGCCGCGATTGATCTCGGTAGATCAGAGGGCTACGGCCGCTCGATGCTAGGGCTTCAGGGTGCACGCGGGCTCGCTTGGCGGCCAAGAAAGGAGGGGACAGGAGGGGGACAGCTCTGCGGGACGTGGTGCTGTCGGCCGTGGGTCCAGGGTCACGCGAATTGCGTGCACTCGTCCCCGTCGTCTCTGCAGGAAGAAGAACAGTGGGGGCGAGAGCGGCTGACAAGCGGGGCCGGGTGGTCAGCGGCTGCGGGGGGGGAGCGGGTGCGGATGAAACGGTCGCGCGCGCGTTCGGTCGGCATCGCGCGTGCGTGCGGTGTTAGGCCAGCCCAGCGCGGGGAGGCGAGGTGGAGCGCGCGCGCGGGTGAGGTGAAGCAGGTCGGTTGGGCCGAATGGCTGGCCTAACACTCACTCCCTTCTTCTATTTTTACTTAAGTGTATAAATACATTTATTACCCATTTTAAATATTGGGTAAATACAAACATAAATTGCAATAAATCTCAAATGTGATGCATAAGTTATTATTCTATGTGAATGGAATTAAAATGCAAACTATACTCCTTTATTTACCAAATTCATAATGAAGCCTATAGGCTTGCACAAGAAAAATGGGTTTTCACAATAAATAAATCAAAAATTTTATTTGGTTGGGATTTTTAGGTTGTGTGGATTTTTAGGGTTGTTACAGGTGGCCTGAAAGGAAAGTCAGTGATTGGAAACGCGCCGTGCACATAGTTGGACAAAGCGGGAGATTACCCGCCACGGTGGCTTGCGACTCCGCGAGGTTGGCCCGCGCCTCCGTCAAATCAATACTGGCGACAACAAGCGCGATGGCTTGGTCCTCGTTCTCCTTATCAAGCCGGCCAGCCTCTTTGGTAGCCTCGGAGTAGAGGTTGCGATACCGCACCATCTCATGGTGGAAGTGGCGGCCGTCGGCGGCGGTGTAGGAGTCGCGGGAACTCGAAGATGATTCCGAGTTCGATTCCGCTCCGGAACTGGTGCTGCGAGCCGGAGCGTGAGGGAGGTTAGGTTGTGGTGCTGTGCGACGCACCGAGGAACTGGCGCCGATTGGTGCACCGGAAGGAAGATGGAGCGGGAGACGTTGGCTGAAAGGGATCGTCAGATCAGGCGCCCAGACTTAGCCAGATTCAAAGATCGACGAAAAGGGAGAATAAGATACCTGCTATGGGCTCTCCATCCGCTGACTTGCATCATACACCTGATTGGAGCCCTTACAGGAGCAGAGGGCCCGGCGGCGTCACCAGCGGCGGGAGTTTCCGGGGTTGCTGTCCCGGTTGCAGGAACGGTGTCACCATCCGCCGGGGCTGCCCGAGGAAGATTAGCGCCGGGGGCAGGGTTGTTCAGGCCGGCTAAAGAGCTAGCAATGCCGCTGACGAGAGATGGTTGGTGACTGCAGAAACGGATCAAATCAGATGGAAATAGCGAGGAGATGGTAGGCTGACGGTTGAATTTACCCCAAAGTCTGCTCGATTCGGGCGACGCTGGCCCAGATGCGGCGGATACTCCGTTCCATCTCATCGCCGTCGACGGGCTCAGATGCCGGGCGCTTCCCATGGTTTCCATCGCCGGCCATGGTCGTAAACAAGGATTGAAAGCGGAAGCGAATTAGATACAAGGAGGCGGCCGGGAGAGTTGGTCGGCGAGACGGATACGATGGCGTGTGATATTGCCTCAAGCCTGCCAACTATTTATAAGACAACACGGCACCAAGGCGGTTTCTTTGGGAAGTGAGACGGCACGGCGGATTTTAGGTTGCAGTTAATCCACGTTTCTTGAATCCGGAACAGTTGCCAAATCGGGGAGACGAAGCGCCGCCATCAATGGTCGCGCGCCGATCGGTTTTTTGGGTCAGGCCGTTTTAGCCGATCCTATTGTGAGTACCCACAAGCCGATTCGTGATGAATCTGGCTGAGGGGTTAGTTCCGAAGGAAAGCCGAACGGAGCCGATGCTATGAAGCAGACCCGAAAGCCGATTCGTATGTAGAACGGATCAGGCTGGGTAATCGATTCTAAGATACAATGCAAGCCTGAGAGCCGATTCGTATGCAGCAAAACGTCGTCAACATCTTCATCGGCCTAGAATGAAGGGACGTACAGATGCGAGGAAATAATGGCGAATAAGACCTTTGAGTAAGGCATAAACGGCGTTAAACTATGTCTTCTATTAATCGGATACTATTCAACGATGGACTTGCATACAGAAGTGTGGAAATATGGTGAGAATATGCTTGGATTAAAGAAAGAAGACTTAGACGCACTATGGCTGCTAGTGAGTCTCTCGGCACAAGGAAGACCATCAGATCATAGTTCGAAGCATGAAGAAATCATACTCCGAACTAGGGGGCATGTGTTAACACCAAATTTTAGGCTGGGAGCCGATAGCCGATGCCAGAAGCCGATAGCCGATACCGAAGGAAGATAGCCGATTTCGGAAGCAGTTTCCGTCCAGCAGAAGGAAGGAGAATAGCCGATTGAACGGTGAATCGGTTATCGGGCGAAGGTGACAGAAGGCGTGCAGCGTCGGTATTGGTGACATCATCTAGAGTCTGCACCGCCAAGATGCGATCACGATCGGAGTCCGTTATGAAAGGGAAGATGTGACTCCAAGTTACCTTAGATATAGGATAGTTTGTTAGTTTCCTTATCTATTGATGAGTTGTGACTCGACTAGGACTCTATCTACGCTCAGGGTATAAATATAAGCCCTCGGCCATTGTAAAAATACAACAACATCAATACAACACAACTTTCGGCTCCGGCCAAACAAACCCTAGAGTCAGTCGAGTCCGGCGAGTTACTTCATCCAGGCTGGATGTCATCCGGTGGACGCAGGCTTGCTTGTAAGTATCGTCAACTCCCTGTTAAACTATGTCTTTTTAGCGTCATCCGGTGGACGTGGAAGCATGGCGGACCAGGGTCCTTGCTAAGCTCTGTTTCTTTGGCGTCATCCGGTGGACGTGGGAAGCACAGTGAGTCAAGGATGATTCACGCTGGTTTACCCGATCAATCTGTGTTAACCGTCATCCGGTGGACGAGATGCAGATTAGGACGGTTTTCACGCGCGGATTAGTTATCGATTCGTGTTTGTTTGCTTGATTAATCTATTAGTTAACGTCATCCGGTGGACAGGCTATAGATTACGACAGTTTGCATGCATGGATTAGTTATCGGCTCTAGTTAAATTTGGCAGTTTAGCTAGATTCATTAAGTTACCGATGTAGCTTATGTTTATTGTTTATTATTTAAAGCAATCATCAATTTGCCCGTCTTGATCCATATGCGTCGGCTTATATCTAATAGATCTATATGTTCAACGAATTATGTTTGCCATTCATTTTATATTGATAAGATAGAATGTTTTGCACCAGCCGGTTGTATTTTGGATCTAGATTAGATACGGGTCGCACTCAAGTAATAAAATAAACATTGTCTAGATTCAAGGGTTAACGTATCTAAGTTGCAACTTCATCATGACTGCCTTGATCCGCTCGATCTCCACTGTTGCAAGATTGTGATTTAGATCTATTAGCCGAAGAGTTGAAACATTGTTTGCTTTATAGGCTTGTATGTTGCCCGTATACACTGAATCGGCTAAAGTAGCCGATTTCATCTTGTTTTACATTGAGACATCTTATGATCATGTTAGCTTGCTGTGACTACATCTTTTATAGCGTATTTCTGTCTTAAGCAAGTATATGTCATTGAATTCATGTCTGAATCGGTTAACTTGAGTTATAATGCATGTTTCGCTACAATCGGTTCATAACATGACGGAATCGGCTTTCTAGTCGATCTCCCATTACATCAGCTCTTCGAGCCATACAGTTGGAACTACCTGGACATACCGGTTAGTTCCGCCCTGTGATTACTGATTACTATCTTTTTCCTTGTCAATTGCAGGTCAAATTGACTGGCACGTTTGGGTGTTACTGACACTCTCAGACCGGGTCCGAAGCTAGCTGGATCTGCGAGAGCTTTACTGCCTCAAGGGTCGTTTCTGGCTTCGCTGGTGTGTTGGGCTTAGGGAACCACTTTTTGCGCCAACACCTATATTTATTGTGCAGTTGTATGGAAAAATGGTGCCTAAAGAACCAATTGAGCCATGTAGACTTCTCGGATCCCCTATTTATAAACGAGACAACATGCACCGCCAATGGTGAAGATGATTATGTACCAACAAGTTTGAAGATTGAGTTTGAAAGGATGTTCAGAAACAACAAAACAAACATACTCTTATCCTACAACTCCGAGTACTTGTTCTCGGCCCTTATTTTGGTGTTCTTTTTCTTGATATGTCATTCAATAACATGGACTATGTGATTGCAGCAACTATTTCATCCTCGTAGATATCTATCTTCAAGATTCACATATCGAAGTGTGGGACTCAAAGAAAAAGCCACTTTCTCTTATCGACCTACTAGTCAAAGTGCTGAATAAGTAAGTGAACCTAATATCACAACACTTTCTAATCACATAGGATATTGTAATGTCCTCAACCTTCACACTTTATTTACAATGTCACACAGAATGAAAGGCATTACCTGATTGGAAAAATCTCGATAGCAAGATGCAAAAGCACTGGAGTGCCCCATTCAATGTTAAGTATATGGAGGATCTCAAGACCCTAGATCAACCGATAGGGAACAACGAATACGGGTTCTATGTGATGTGGGCAATGCTTGTCTAATTTGGCGCAAAAACACACAAAGGAGATGAAATGGTACGTAGGCTTCCCATTTCTATTGTTTTGTCTTATGTTTGTGCTTCTCGATATCATGTTGCTTCAATTACAGCGCAAAGCACACAATCACAACCGGTTCCTAGATTTTGAGATAAGATGACTTCAAGAGGAGCTAGCAAAGTTTGTGATGGACGAGATATTGAGTAAGAAAGGATCATTCTTCATTGCGAGGACTAAGAAATACAAGACGCAGTACGAAAGCGACCACATCGATAGGCTATTGTAATTCGATATTTCAAGTTTTTTTGGAACTTTTGTAATATAAATGTTGATAGGTTTGCATTATCGCTGATCCACAACCACCTCTACATCGATATCAAATTGTTCGATAGCATCACCACCTCTACCTCCCCTACCTCCCACTCCCACCACCTCCCCTCAAACTGAAAATAAAACAATTATTGAAATGCAAATTGTGAAAAGTATATCACTACCGGTTCAAAGAAAACCGGCAGTGATATATTAACGACACAACCGGTTGGTGAAAACAACCGGCAGTGATAGCTCATGTATCACTGCCGGTAAACAGTGATAGTGATACATGAGCTATCACTGCCGGTTCGGCAAAACCGGTAGTGATGTGATCAGCTTATCACTGCCGTGTTGGTTATGGCGGTTTAAAATTCGCCAGTGAAGGGAGGGTTTTAAACCGCAAGTGATGTCCTACTCTAATGTAGTGATACTGTACGATATAGTGAGTCTCAACCTTGTTTTCGTACTATCAATGGAAAATACTGGACGATATTAGTGAGTGCTCACTGCAGTGCGCACTCGCACTCACATGGCGAAGGCGAACCCAAAGTATGCGGTGGAAAAGATTTGCTGATACATTGGCAACAATGATGTGTGGGTCGGAAGAGGCCGGAACATTAGTTCGCGCTAACCGGGCCAAACGGCGTTGCCCTTGTAACCGGACTAGTCTGACATGGGCCTGGAAAGGGGCCGGAGCGGGGTGTCACTAATAATCGTGAAAAGTCGTTTTTATAAGGTGGAAAGATTTTTTTTTTTACAAGAAAGCTATATGTTGCTCGGGCAAAATTAATGGTTCTGTCACCCATTTTTTTTTTTTTTTTGCCGTCGGATGTGAGGCCGGGCGATCTCTGCGGTCCATTTGGTGGTGAACTGTCTGTTTCGTTGACATGTGGCGTCCACACCTCAGGTTTCATTGTTTGATTTTGGGAATCGCGCCTTTGTTTGCGATCTAGTTCTGCTCTCGCGTCCGCCGCTCCATTTCTTTTTATTTTATAGTATGTTTATATATTTTTACATTACAAATGGAGGTGCAAATTTCTTGTATTAACGGTGTAAATTAGTTTTTTATTTGCTGTTAATCTGAAATCTGTAATTTGTCTGTCTTTTTGTTACCAATTTGAATTTCTTTCAATTTGCCTTTCATAGAACAAATTTGCCAATTGGTTCTTTTAAATATATCTTTGATCTCTATGTCTTTTTTTTGCTATTTGGAGCAAATTTGCCCTAACGGTTGGGTTATATGGATGTTTGTGGTATTTAATTTTTTAGGTGTTGGATGCACTTTTGTCACTCTATACCTAGTGCTTTAGAAATTTGCGTGTTAGAGATCTTTTTATCACTCGGGTAACAAGAGGGCTTAAAATACCCAAGCAAGCAATAGACAAGTCCCTTTTTTAAGGTAATCGTGAACTGGTGAGACTCCGCACTCATCATCCTCTATTTCCATCTTTTATACATCCTGGTCATCAAGATTCTCTCCTTTATACACGTTTCTTCCACACCCATCATCCTCTATATCTTGTATTCTATACCAACTATCAACAACGGCCCCACTTGTCATCATCTATAAATTTTATCTAAATATATCCATGTGACATCTTGTTTTGAAAGATTTATTGAAACGAATTCAATGTTATAATCGAAATTTAATTTGGTTCTTTTGGTTTGTGAGTTATAACATTTTTTTTAGTTACTTGAAATAATGGGGCCCATGTTGCATGCTCTCACCTCTCTCTCCCGCGCATCCTCTCTGCCTCACTCGTGGTGGGGCCACAGGCCGGTACCGCACGCCCGCTATCATGCCAAATATAGCGGACGGCGCGCTTGTCCTCGCTTTTATCGTAGGGGATAGCGTACCCCGTTGCAGCACTTTGGTCCGGTATGTGCTCCTCCAGTATGGAATAGAGTACAGCGGTGCGGTCGGTCTGAGCTACTTCTCCCTCTGAACGGAAGCCTAAATGAAAGGATTATTAATCACAGTAAAACTAGGGATGACGACACACGTTCGGCTATCTCAGCTGTGATTTCTGTGCGGAAGATGGTACTCCCTGCTCTTCTAAATTATATAAGCCTTTTTTATTTTTATAAGCATATAGTAAAAACTACACATATAGACATATTGTATACTGGATACACCCTTCGATCTAAATAATAAGTCATTTTAAGAATTTTGAAGAGTTAAAGCATCTTAAGTTTGACTAAATTTATATAATAAAATAATAACATTTATGATATCAGCTAAATATCATTATATTTTTTATTAAATATATTTTTCTAGTATATCTATTTGTTGTCGTAAATCTTTATATTTTTTTTATAATTTTGATTAAATTTTAGCTGTTTTGATTCTCCAGGATTCTTAGAACCGAGGAAAGGCACACCAAATGTGTCGTGTAGTGGTGTGCCGTTTAATTTGATAATATTGTGCTAGATTTTTTTTATTTTTTTATTTTTTTTTTGCGAATGGGTGGAGTATATACTGCATCAGTCTAGTATATGACCAGGAGCTTTATGGACAGGCCAGAGTTACATGCATCGAATGGAAATGTTTTCTAGCGATCGAGGGAAGCTGTCCTCTGACCTCTTGTACGCAGAACTGCATAGCAGTGGAGGCGTGGAACACACCACACATCGTCGTGGACTCGTGGTCGTGGGCGCGGCAAGTCACACACTCACACCTCACACTCACAGATAACGATCCCGATTCCGGTTCCCGGTTGTTCTGATTCTGAGCCTCGTCCCGAGACAGGAACAGGGAGTGTAAGGGTATGTACAGCGTAGCTCTAAGCCTCATCCCGAGACAGGGACAGGGAGTATAATGTAATTTTTGTGTAAAAAACATCCCGGCGTCGAGATGAGACTCGTGCTCCCAGACTACCAGCTGCTGCCAGACGATTCCAAATTTCCAATCTTGGCAGCGATCTTTGTTTCTGTTGGCATGCTCGTGCGACACCGGGGGTTCCAGTTCCAGTTTCATTCCAACTAGCCCGATTGGACGCGCTGCCGTTGCGCCGGCTCTGAATAGGATTTTTTTTTAGTGGAGGGGGAAAACAGTGATCGCTGACATCAGCTACAGTGATTGTTGGCGTCAGCTGAACAGTAGCCGACGCACGGAGGAGGCAGGGATTTATCCTGGTTGAGGGATAGTATTATTCCATGGCGTCTCTCAACCTCTGTTGCCTGCAACCTGTAAAAATCCTGTACATAGCTAAGGCTAGTGAGGCACTAGGCGTAGTATTTTGTTGAACGCATGGGTTACAGGTTATTGTCTAACACGCTCGTACTGATTTTTTTTGGGTAGAGTCGCAGTTCGAGTTTGATCTTCTTTTTCAAAATTCGATTATTTTTTTTTACGAGAACTAAGTGGAGAATAATTAACATCTTCTGTTAATTTTAGGGAGTTTCAAATTTACCCGAACAAATCCGTTCGGTTTCTTTTTTGCAAAGTTTGCACACGGTGGCGAAGGTAGCAAGAAACGAAGAAAGATTTGGAATATATAATTAACATCGATGATCAACCTATACCACCAATTACCACCAATCTAGCTAGGAGCATATCCCTGTACTATAGTGGGGTGCCGGATACATACTGCCAGTGGAGAACAACACAATAATTGATGCAGCAGCAGACAGTATCCCTTGGCTCTAGTCTAGGCAATGCTAAGGTACAAATATTACCTCCTATGAGGCAATATCTCAAATGAATCTAGACCATTAAATTTTTAGATTTTTTAATTACTTCATAAATTGAAAAAAACTAGAAAACAGATATACTTCCATACATGCCGATTCCACTAATCAGGGGAGCAGCATGCCGATACCGAGGGATTCCTTTCCTAAAATTGAGCCGTTTAAGTAGGACCTGTTAGAATGATGGAATGTTTTACAGGTTGTGCGTGAAGGATGTGAACCTATCTACTATCTTGTATTATTTTTTATTACTAAATGTCTATTATTTCAAATACTAATTAATAGAATAGACTATATGCACATGACTTGTTACTAAATTGTGGTTTGCTGTAATGTTGCCAACGATAATCAATTATATATGGCGCTTTTTTAAGTGTGTCATGACACGTTACGTAGGTACAAAAAAGCTTTCAATCAGGTGTAATTTTTCTTACGATTGAATTCAAAAGTTGCAAAGACACTAATTCATGCATGCACTGACACACACATGCAATTCACGTTACCTGCCACTCATGTAATACGTATACACGTGCTAACACACACATGCCCCTCACATACGTGTACACGTATACACTACACTACACACACATGTAAGTCACGTAAAAAAATACATGGTAATGAAACTATATAGTTACAAGAAATACCATATCTATCCGATCACGCATGCATTAATCAAATCTAGAAAAAAAATTATATCAAAAAATTTCCTTATTTATCTTATTTTATAAATTTAAAAATTTAATAAATATATTTTCCAGATATTACCTTTTAGAAGGTAATAAATGATTTTAACCGTTAGATCAAAATTAATGAACGGTTCATAGACATTTGGAGGTACCACAGCAAAACTCATCTAACTCATCTAGTATGGCACTGGAGGCGTGGAACACACCACACATCTGGTTCCCGAAATGGTGTGGTGTTTCTGGAAGGAGAATCACCGGTTTTCAGATGAGGAATGAACGATGCACAGCACCCACGTTCTCCACGACACCTACCAGCAGGGACATGCAGGGTTTGGCTCATCACCATGCTCCATGCATGCACTACTACTAGACAGGAAACGGGCAAAGCTGTGTGTCATTGTGGTACTACGTACGTGACAATACAAAAGGCTGACTGTTCCATCAGACGACGACGTGTGACGTGAGGCCTCACCGTGGCAGGGCACGCACACGTTAGTATTCCCTTAGTAAAAAAAAAGATATTTTTAATTTTAAGATTCCTCGTTTGACCATTTGTCTTATTTAATTTTTTACTCAAATAACAAAATAAATAAGTCATTATTAAAGTATCACTATTGATAAAATAAGTTATTACAAAATAAATAATAATTATACAAAAATCTATTGATAAAATCTATGGAGCATGATTTAGATCAAGCAAAGAACGTAAAAATTATTTTATGTGCATTTAAGCAACTATCTGATTTGAAAATTAACTTTTACAAGAGTGAACTCTTTTTTTTTTTCTATGGGAAAGCAAAGGAGTACATGGAACAATATTGTCGGGTACCAAAGTTAGGGGTACCCAACTTCGATGCAAAAACGCTTATTCCCAACATGGCCTGGCCCAAGTAAGGCCAGTGGAAGCCCACGAAGGCCGCGTCTACAGAGGCCCACGACATCATTCCACTAACGACAGCCTCCTCGGGAGAGCTCGGGAGAGCACGGGAGAGCGGCGTCCTCGGCGCCCAAGTCTCCGATTCGCCCGACAGCCTCCTCGGGAGAGCGGCGTCCTCGGCGCCCAGACCTCCGATTCGCCCGAACCTCCTCGGGAGAGCACGGGAGAGCGGCGTCCTCGGCGCCCAAACCTCCGATTCGCCCGACCCTCCTCGGGAGAGCTCGGGAGAGCGGCCTCCTCGGCGCTCAAGTCTCCGATTCGCCCGAACCTCCTCGGGAGAGCTCGGGAGAGCGGCGTCCTCGACACCCAAACCTCCGATTCGCCCGAGCCTCCTCGGGAGAGCTCGGGAGAGCGGCCTCCTCGGCGCCTAAGTCTCCGATTCGCCCGAGCCTCCTCGGGAGAGCTCGGGAGAGCTCGGGAGAGCGGCCTCCTCGGCGCCCAAGGCTCCGATTCGCCCGAGCCTCCTCGGAAGAGCTCGGGAGAGCGGCGTCCTCAGCACCCAAGGCTCCGATTCGCCCGAGCCTCCTCGGGAGAGCTCGGGAGAGCGGCGTCCTCGGCGCCCAAACCTCCGATTCGCCCGAGCCTCCTCGGGAGAGCCCGGGAGAGCTCGGGAGAGCAGCGTCCTCGGCGCCCAAACCTCCGATTAGTCTTCGATTCGCCCGAGCCTCCTCGGGAGAGCGGCGTCCTCGGCGCCCAAACCTCCGATTCGCCCGAGCCACCTCGGGAGAGCTCGGGAGAGCGGCGTCCTCGGCGCCCAAACCTCCGATTAAGTCTTCGATTCGCCCGAGCCTCCTCGGGAGAGCGGCGTCCTCGGCGCCCAAACCTCCGATTCGCCCGAGCCTCCTCGGGAGAGCTCGGGAGAGCGGCCTCCTCGGCGCCCAAACCTCCGATTCGCCCGAACCTCCTCGGGAGAGCTCGGGAGAGCGGCGTCCTCGGTGCCCAAACCTCCGATTCACCCGAGCCTCCTCGGGAGAGCTCGGGAGAGCGGCCTCCTCGGCGCCCAAGTCTCCGATTCGCCCGAGCCTCCTCGGGAGAGCTCGGGAGAGCACGGGAGAGCGGCACCAGCTCGGGAGAGCTCGGGAGAGCGGCATCCTCGGCGCCCCAAGTCTTCGATTCGCCCGAGCTTCCCTATCCCCCTCGAGCGCAATCTCGCAAAGGCATCCAAGGCGCAGGTGATGTCAGCGGAGCAATCTTGGACCACAAGAGATCTCTCTGACCACTTTACAAGCACTTTCCCGTCAGGACAGACTCTCGACGCGACTGTGCTTCGCACGCTCCTGACGGCCATACTCTCTCTGACCACTTTACAAGCACTGTCCCGTCAGGACAGACTCTCGACGCGACTGTGCTTCGCACGCCCCTGACGGCCATACCACCTGTCCTCCACGGTATGGTCTACGGTGGGCCGCCCCATTTTTCGCCAGGACCTATCAACTCCAACTGTGACAGTCCAAGCGCCTGACGACGGGCTACGCAAGAACGGGAAAGGCGCCTACTGCGCTGTCCACTTGAAAGGACGAGCACGCCTTCCATCCGTGCTCGCCTGACCCTCGGGAAGAGCTGTTCAAAGACTGAAAATATGACCAGGGGAGATATCCCCCGCTCAATCCCATCACGCCTTCATAGTCCCGAGCCTCGGGAGACCTAAGGTGACTCACACTCTTGTCACATCGTACGAAAAGATAGCCGATAGGTGTGACCCTACGGCACGTCGTAATCCGACGACTGCTGCCGGCTTGGAACTCACCAAGGACGTGCGAACCACGACAGCCATGCCCCGGAGACGCGGAGAAAAGGCAGTAGCTGCATAGTCAAACGGGGAACAGCAACTCCTCACTGTAAAATACGTAGCTGCCCCTGCCTCTCCCTTGCGACTATAAAAGGGAGAGCAGAGGCCAGCTTTAGAAACGACGGAGAAGTTGTAAGTTCTCACCGACACAAACGTACCCACAGCAAACGACTTGTAAATACTTAGACACACACACAAGAGACCTGAGAGCACTTCCCTCTCTCGCCTAGCTTGTAACCCCTACTACAAGCACCCCGGTGCAAGGCAACACGACTCTCCTCTCCACTGGACGTAGGGCCTGCTTGGCCTGAACCAGTATAATCCCTGTGTTCCCCCTTACACACCATCCGTAGCGTCAACCGCAAAACACATATTTACTAGCCGGTGTTAGCCCCGCCAAAACTAGCACCGACAAATATTCACAAATCTTTGTATGTGTAATGGGCAATCTTCCATTCAGATACTTGGGTACTCCAATGAATGACTAAAGGTTCACTAATAAAGACCGGAAAATGGTTGAAGATCGCTTTCAAAAAAAGTTGAGTAGTTGGAAGGGTAAACTTTTATCTTATGGTGGTCGGTTAGTTTTGATAAACTCGGTGCTGAGTAGCCTGGCCATGTTTATGATATCTTTTTTTGAGGTACCCAAGGGCATCATTAGGAAATTAGATTTCTATAGGTCAACTTTTTTTCTGGCAAGGTGACAACCATAAGAAAAAGTATAGATTATTGAAATGGGAAATTTTTTGTCCACCAAAGGATCAAGGAGGTCTTGGTATTATGAATCTTGAAATTCAGAATGTTTACTTAGGCCCTGTTTAGATCCAGTGCAAATTGCAACTGCAACTAGTCACATCAACGTTGCGGCACATGCATGGAGTATTAAATGTAGACGAAATGTTTGCATGTTTGTACTTTTTGCATGTACATCACGAGACGAATCTTTTAAGCCTACTTGGGCCATGATTGGACAAAAGTTGTCAAATACAAACGAACGTGCTACAGTGCAGAATTGCAACTGCAACTAGGATCTAAACGGGGCCTTACTTAGCAAATGGTTGTACAAACTAGTTAATGAAGATGGCGTCAGGCAGGATCTTCTTAGGAAGAAATATTTGAAAAATAAAACCATTGTGAAGTTCATTCGGGGAGATTTACACTTCTGGTCAGGCCTTATGAAGGCAAAAGACTATTGCCTAGATCTCTCCGTGTTTAACATTCACAATGGTAGTCACACCAGGTTTTGGGAGGGCAAGTGGCTTGGAAACTTCACTCTCAAAAAGCAGTACCTGTCTTTATACAATATTACAAGGAAAAACATTTATCAGTAGCCAATGCTTTTGTTTCCACACCCCTTAACGTCTCCTTCAGAAGAGCTCTCGTGGGGGAAACACTACTTAAATGGAATGAATTAGTAGCTGAAATTGCATTTGTGCAGTTGGATGATCAACAAGATTCCATTAAGTGGAGCCTTACAAGACAAGGATCTTTCACGGTGCAATCAATGTATGAACACTTAATTAATCAAATTGCTATGCCTTTAAACAAGTTGTTCACCTCTTAAAATCAAGATTTTTATTTGGTTCTTGATAAAAGGGTATTTTAGCCAAAGACAATTAAAAAAAGAAAAATGGAAAGGAGACGATACATGTTGTTTTTGTGACAATAAGGAAACTATTCAGCATCTGTTTTTCGATTGTCATGTGGCTACATTTGTTTGGAGAGTCTGCCAAGTGGCCTCTTACCACCAAAAGATGTAACCGACTTATTTGGGTTGTGGGATGTACAAACAGACCAACACTTGCACTCTCTGATTTATATGGGGGCAAGTGCAATCTTGTGGTCTATTTGACTATTTAGAAATGACCGGATTTTTTTTATAAAAAATGATTGTACTCTTATTTGCTGGTTGCTTTCAGGGCAATTTATTTGGTCTGTTTCGAGAACACCCTGCATAAGAAGAGCGATAAGCCTTTAGTGAAGTGGGCATGTCACATGATGGAGACCATGGCTATGGAAATATTCGTCAAGCATGGATGGTCGTCGTTGAAAAGGCTTAGCGCTTAACTTTTAATCAATTTTCCCTTTGTTTCGTTTAGCTTTTTGAGAGCTTAAAAAACAGCAACAGGCTGTTTTTCTAATAAGAATTGGTTGTATGCAAAATTCCTGTAGAGACCTGAATAAAAATTCCTTTTTCTAGAAAAAGGATACATTTGCTCAATTGAATTCGGTCGCGTCGATGATTGTGTAGTATCTGTTGTCAACTAAAATTACAACGAGTTTGCTATATCACCATAAATGGAAGAAATTTGACAAGAAAAGAATGAACACCGATATACACCGCCGCAATGACCACAAATGCCAGCGGCAACAAGACGAAGAGGATGCCAGGTTTCTTGCTCCACCGGCCCATGAGCGCCAAGCCAAACGGATAGAGGAGCGCCATGATCCACACGTTGAAGAGAATACCAAGAGCTGCATGCTTCTTCTGCACCGCAGACCACACTGCATTGTACACGACCGCTTTGCCGAGAGCGACGCCGATGCCCATGACATTGGAGAAGAGCACCACCGCCGGCGGGATCAGCATGGGCACCCACCGTATCTCGTACATGTCGGCGTACCTGTCGTCGTCGCCGTCGCCGTCGGCCGCCGTCGTCTGCTGCTTCGAGGTGACCTTGAAGTGGATGCCCTTCCCCGTGATGGGCTTGACCAGAATGTGCAGCACCGCCGTCGGGTACGCGCTCATGGAGGCGATCATGAAGAACTGCTCGTTGCGCCACCAGTCCTTCCACGCGATCCCGGCCCACCGGACCTCGAAGACGCCAATGGTGTGGACGAGGCCGACGACGGCGACGAGGAAGACCACGTAGCTGGTGAAGGGCCTCTGGATGATGATCTCCGCCGGGACGAGCCACATCACCGGGCAGAAGGCGTAGAGGAGGACGAAGACGGAGGTGACCGGGTAGATGGTGAAGTTGAGGTACGCCACCCGCTGCAGCGGGCTGAGGCGGCGGCCGGAGATCAGCGGGTTGTAGGGGGAGAAGAACACCTCCATGGACCCGCCGGACCACCGCACGATCTGGCACAGGCGCTCCGTGAGGTTGATGGGCGCCGTGCCCTGGAACGCCTCGCGCTCCATGCTGCAGTACATGGAGCGCCACCCTTGCCCGTGGATGCGGTAGCCGGTGACGATGTCCTCGGTGGCGATGTTGTAGACGTACCCGACGCTGCCGCCCCAGTCCGTGCCTTGGTCGTAGGAAGAAGACACGACCATGGCCATCTCGGCGAGGAGCGCCTCGTCGTCGTCTAGCTCAGGAGGCGCGACGCGGCGCTCCTGCTTCAGAGCTGCCGAGACGGAGCTCAAGAAGAGCATGGAGCTGCCGAACTTGCTGGTGTCAACCGTGACTGCTGATGATTCGTCGTGGTCGTGGTCAGGTCGGCGGCAGCGGGTAGAAGGCGGCGGCGGCGGGTCGACGCCGTAGAGCGCGAGGCGGCGGAACATGCAGCCGGTGCCGAGGTAGGTGGGGCCCTGGAGGCCGTTGAGGGCGTACATGGCGCCGTCGAAGAAGACGCGGTTGTGGTTGCCGTAGCGGTCCGTGGGGTCGACGTTCTCGAAGCGCTGCGGGAACTGGACGAAGCCGGTGCTGTCGCCCTCCCGCGGGTCCAGCATGAAGCACACGGCGGCTCGCAGCGCCTGCGAGTTGTTGATGTAGTGGTCGCAGTCGAAGTTGATGGTGAAGGGCGCGTTGGACAGCAGCGCCGACACGCGCAGCTGCGCGTTCAGGTTCCCCGCCTTCTTGTTGTGCTCGCAGCCTGGGCTCTTCTCCCGGGACACGTACACCACCATCGGCAGCCGAGTGTCCACCCCGTCAAAGTTCAGGGGGGTCTTGTCGTTACCGCCCTCTGCATCTGCTGGAGGTTTACAACTCGGGTGCTTCTGCACAATCTGTCATGTCATCGTAGCAAGAAATTAAAACACATATTATCCCTTTAATTAGCCGTGCCAATTGTCATACACTAGAGTGAATGAACCATGGTCCATGGTCATGTATACATACCTTGACAATGCCAGCATGGTCTCCTTTCCTGTGTTTCTCTGCTGGCTCAATCCAAGTGCCTGGCCACTGCGTGCCATCAGCCATCCAAGTGGCATGTGCACGTGCACCCCCTTCCTTTGCTTCCATGCTGATGTTACACACATCTGACCTCTCCTTGATCGTGGCAGGGAGCATCTCGAGCCTCGCCTTGAGCTCCTTGTACTCCCTCTGCACGAGCCTGTAGTCGTTCATGAACTCACCGGGGCATCTCCCGCTGTAGATCATCCCCTGCAGCTGGAAGTAGCTCTCCGGCGCTCTCGGCTCGACGGAGTGCTTCCGGCAGAAGGGCACCCAGAGGGCGGCGAAGCTGACGGCCTCCACCAGCGCCTCGTACAGGACCAGCGCGCCGCTGTCTTCGGTGAGGTAGCAGGTGCACCGGTCCACGGGGTAGTCGGTGGCCACGACGGAGAGGACGCAGTTCATGGTGTACAGCACCGGCTCGCTCACGGGGTCGGCGGTGGTGACGAAGACGTCGATGCCAGGGAGGAGGGAGCCGCCGAGGTGATCGTCGTCGTCGTAGTGGTGCCGGAGCGCGGCGAGGTCGGGCGTCCGTTTGATGGGGGTGAACTTTGGGAGCTGGTAGAGCAGCCACGACAGGGCGAACCAGACGTCGCCGGCGACGGACGTCACCCAGAACCACATGACGTCGGAATTGTTGTGCTTGATGCGCCAGCCGATGAATAGGATGACGGCGACGAGGCGTACCAGGATCAGTACCCTGTTTATTTAATTTGTCAGGCTATCTGCACTGCAATACTGTAAACCAAACTCCAGTAAAATTTAGATAATAAAACTGCTGCACTGGATAAATAGCCCTCTAAAGCAGAGGAAGCGCCGGTGGCCCTTCAGATTTGGCGCGGTAGAGGAGCACCTCTATAGGACGTTGCGGGCCCCAATGCGACAGACGAGAGAGAGAGAGCACGCGGTGGTGCTCGAGAGGGAGAGGGAGACAACATGCAGTGCGGGCCCCATTGAGCTAAATGCAGATTACACCAATGAAAAAAAATGTTATAACTCACAAATAAAAACCCAAATGAAATTTCGATTACACCATTAAATTCATCTCAATAAATTCTTCAAAATAAGATCTCACATGGATATATTTAAATAAAATTTATTTACAGACATGTGTGAGGGAGGAGAGAGAGAGGAGGGAGGTGAGAGAGTGAGTGGGTGGGTGGGAATAAAAAAACAAAAAAGAAATATAGAGTATGGTTGGGTGTGGGAGAAAGTAGTATAGAGTAAAGAATCTCGATGACCAGGATAGAATATTCCTTTTAGAGGATGAATTTAGAATATGACGAGTGCGGATAGCCTCAGAAGTGGCATAATAAGGGGTACTGGTCAGTTGCTGAAAGATGCCGGCCGGTTTCGGATAGCTATTTTAACTTTTAGTAAGATAATATTATTATTATCAGAAAAAGAAAATTGTACGGACTGCAATCTGTGCAACTGTGTAGGCATCTTTCAACTTTGCACTCCGGTTGTTTCCCTTCATTTTACACTATTCCGTCTACCATCTAAGCCATCATTCAACTTTTGTGTGCATATGTGCAAGCAGCACGCACCTGTATGGGTACAGGAGGGCCGCCATGACCTTCTTGTTAGAGAAGAGAAGCGGCCGGCCGCCGCCGCCGCCGCTTTCCACGTCCGCCACGGCCGTCTGGTGGTGGACGTCCACCCAGTACCCGTCCTTGTTGGCCTTCACGGCGTCCTTCTCCTTGGCCCTGCTCCCGCCGCCGTGCGCATAATTGGCCACGACCACAGCGGCCAGCGCTCCGTCGTCGTCGTGAAACCCGCCATCGTCGCCGTTCGCGAGCAGTGGCTCTCTGAGGCCGCTGGCGGCGGCGTCGTGCTCGCGAGCAGCACCGCCGGAGCCGGGCACCGGCCAGGACGACATGGCGCCTGCAAAAGCATGCACAAAGGGACGTGGATTGAGATGAATTGCCCTGCTTACATGGAGCGTGTGGACTGCGCGGCACGCACAGCCTCTAACAGAGAGGAGCGCTGGGGATTTGTATGATACACTGCAGCAGCATGCCACGGGGCTATATATATATATATATATATATATATATATATACACACACACGTACAAATTTCTATAGCTCGGTTGTCACGAGTGCAAAGAGGTAATGGTACGTAACGTATATCTATAATAATAATATAATAACTAATAATAAAGAGGCAAAATTTCAACCTATTTTTTTAATCCATATTCTCTAACTAACTCTGTGAATGTAGAAACTATTTCTCTTCATCTATCTACTGCAACCCTCCTATTTTATATGACATACTATGAAAAGCTTCTTGGACTAGGACTCCTAACCCAAATAGATTCGGATCCTATTTTACTAATCCAAATAGATTCTAATCATGAATAATCTAAATAGGAATTCTAATCTTATATAAAAGAATACATAGAGAGTCCTACACCCTCACGTTTTCTTGGTTCTGTTGTCACGAAGTCCTATATGCGCCAATTTTGTGTGATTTGTTTTTCCCTCACGCGTGATGTTCTCCATTTTCTCCGCATAGTTTTCGATTTGTTTGGTAGTTTCCTATTTTTTTAAATATGATTTCTGAATTTTTCCCATATAGAGATCAACACCTTTGGTTTTGTTTTGTAATTGTTTTTTCTATGGAACATGTAAACTGGGAGCAAAGGGGGAAAAACTATCATGACATGAATTTCTTTTCTTCTATTTTTTTTGACACAGCGCCCAGTCGTGCTTGATTACCACGGTGAAGATGAACAACCAACTATTACACGTGTGTCTACATGTACTTAGAAGTTGTCATCAACTCATAAATAATAAATAATATGGTGGAATCAAAGGAATGGCGTCTCATCAGCTAACCCTGCTTCTCTTTTTCTTAAAAAAAAGCCAGCAACGTTAGAAATTAATCTCCAGTGTTGCATGCAGCATGAAATTAAAGAAGATCAACGAGGAGAATTATTACACCATATAACTCCTTTTTTTTTCTAATGAATAGACATGGATTACAAACTTCATCAAACAACTAAATAGAACAAGCTAACAACAATGAGAGCAACAACTAAAGCATAACTAGAGGCGAAGCAACAATGCGCCATTGCAAGTGACCAAAGAGGTATAGCTATCCATTGCCAAAGATATAGCATAACTCCCGAGTCTGTCTAGAGCATCTCGGCCGAGGACGACATAGACGCCCCCACGAGTGGTGAGGACTCGTCGAAGCTGGGCCTACCAACAGAGCTTCCGGTCGTAAGGTCTGTGTGCGCGCGCCATTTGACAAGCGCAAGTGGATGTGCTGTGTCTACTGCAAAAGTTCAAAAGGCAGAGGTGGGCTGATGGCGAGTCTCGAGCGAGATGCCAAATCAGCTGAGAAATACCTGTAGGTGTCCTTTTCTCCGTCGTCGAGAAGTGCTATCATGCGAATCCATGGAGTTTGTGCTCGTTTTTTTTCTCCAAAAACTATTACACGGTACAACCGAATGTCACCTACTTAAAAAAATCACAACGCCATTAAATCTTAAAAATTAATCCCACAAGGAGTCAAACCCAGAAACTGGGGTGGCCCTTTCATTTGGAGAAAAAGCAGAAAAGTTGAGTCCCTTTTCCGACTGGATGGAAGTCCATGTTTCTGACTGGATGATCATGAGACAGATAGGACGGAGTCCTTGCTGTTCACATATACGAACAATAGACACGATAATTTTTTAATTTATAATTTTTTTCTATGGGTTTAATTTCACACGTGAGAAACAGTATGTCCTATGGTTTTGCTAATTATGAGACGCTTGCAAGATGATAGCCCCAGCCGAATTGGACAAAAGCTTACTAGAAGACGATGACGACCATGACCCCAGGCATCTGTACACATGCGCCCCTTTTTCCGAGTGGATGGATTGATGGAAGGCATAGGTGCATGAGGTTGGATACCAATCAAGCCAGACTGTGTGAGTTGGGTTAGGGTTGATACTCTTAGCTTGAGCCAGGTTCTTGGGACGTATTCACACATAGGGGTATTTTCTTTTATTAGAGCATTTGTATCTTTTTGCGATTCAAATTTTTAGATATTGTCGGAGATGTTCTTGTGAGGACTAAATGTAAAGCCTCCCTCCAATTAGTAATACTTAAATCAAGATATGACATTTATTGTTTTATGGGGTGTTTGTTTTGTTTAGAGAATCACTTTCATTCTAAATGAGGCTATGCATAATCAATCCATCTCTCAAATTTGGTGAATGATTTCATTTCTAAAATAGTTGTTCTAATTAATAGCTTGTGAGGAACAATGTTTGGTCATAGATCAACTCATTCCATTCTACGAATTAAGCAAATAATTGAAGAGTTGGATTCCTCATTTCACTAAACACCCCCATCACCCTGTTATGCTGGTAAGTTAGATAGCATGTACTCCCTTCGTTCCTTAATTTTTAACGGTCGTTCTCACTTTTTGAGAAGTCAAACATACTTAACTTTGACTAAATATACACAACAAAATATTAATATTCGTAGTATATAATTACTACCATTCGATGGATAATTGAATCTATGTTCCCCTTTGTCAAGTGCACGGACGTAGTTCTCGTAGTACAGCTGATAAATTTATAATTAGTATCATTAGATGGATAATTAAATGTTGCTAATATTTTTTACAAATCTAGTTAACTAGAAGAAAGTTTAACTAGCATAAATATCATAGAGACACTAAAAAACGGCAGAATGAGTACATGACTTAGTAGAGTACTATGCTAGCTAGCTGCATGCCAGCATTACCATATAAAAACCAGACCTAAGTTTATATGCCTAGCAACTTGTGAGTTAATAATCAATATAGCAGAGTACTACTTTAGCTGCATGCCAGCATTATTGGCCATATAAGAACCAGGCCTAACCGTATACTATATATGTGATATTTATGTCTAGCAACTTGTGAGTAATGGTCAATCGGCGGCGCGGCATCGATCACCTCACAGTGTAAAACGTACGACCCCTCATGCTCCCCTCATGCTAGTCCAAGCGTGACTCGTTATTGCTGACCTGGCAGCTATTATTTTCACTCTCAACCAGATGCTCAGTGAGTGTTGCTGTTCAATCTGACTCTTGATAAGAGTACACGTCAGCCGGCTAGATGTTGGCTGATATCATCCCCAGCACGTCATCCAAAGGGACATCATTCGGCCGACAGCGACAGGGGAAGTAAAGTCAATAATGATTGACAACCTCATTTCACAGACAAAACACCCCCATCAAAGAAGCATTTTGGGAAGTCAACAATGTTAAATTTAACTAGACTTATAGAAAATGATATGAACATTTGTATCTCTAATTAGGTTTACTACAAAGATATATGGTGTGGTTAATCTAAAAAGAGTAATACTTATTTGATATCATGATTCATGAATATCAGTGTTTTGTAAACCAACGAGTGAATTTGTGAGTATTGCGTTGCTCTAAAAAGACAGTGGTAGCACTCAAAGATAAAAGGAACTATATGAGTTCGTGTTCCTCGGTTTAAGTGTTTTGAAGTCATACAATAGGGGTATGTAAACTAAGGGGTTCGAGGTAGGAGGACAGTGGAGGATGAATGCCTGAATGGAGTTTTGAGAGTCCGTTCCCCTGGAAGGGAGGCCTGGCTGCCCTTATATAGAGTTCGGGTGCCAGGTTACATATAGAGAGACGGGTTCTCCTGACCAACCCGGCATGAGTGGCCAAGAGACCGAAGGAGAGAGAAACGAGTGAACTTGGCCGGCAATCCATCCTGTCTTCTCTTAGTGTCATCGTATGTTCAGGCATGGTCGATGTCGCGGTCGTCATGGTCTTGTTCCCCACGTCGCAACGTGGCGTGGCGTGATGCTGCAATGCCGGTCGTGGCGACACTATTGGGACGGTGGTGGTTCACCAACTGTCCTGCTCGATGTGGTTTTGCCGTGGCCTTCGTCATCGTCTCCTGTTCTCCTAGTGGCGTCGTAGTGGCAGTGAGGGAGCAGGTGGTCGCCCCGGGTCGTTGGTGCCTTTCCGGGTCGTGGTGTCACAGGCCTTGGCCCTTGTCATGTGAAGTCGAGACCGAAGTCGTGCGATCCATCTTGAAGTGGGTGGGGCCGTACGCCTGTCTCGTCGGGCTGAGTTGGGACGACGCAGTGTCATACCAATCATCATTGTCCTATAGAGTAGTCTTGTCTGCGCTGGGGCGCACAGGGATGGTGTCTGCCCCAAGATGGCCATCCTCTCTGCCCCAAGTGGTGTGAGTTGGGCATGCCTATCTCTGTTAGGGCAGGCGTACTTTTGTGGTGTTCGTCCTTCCTCGGTCTCATCCTAGGGTCGAGACGGGGAAGGAAGTTGGGCGCGGCAGCGTATGGCTTGGAGGAGAACGGAAAGGTCACGGTAGACTGCTCGTCTTGATGCTTGGCCTAGGGCCTACGTGGCTTAGGTGGGCTGCGGTTGCTTGGCTTTGGCCAATTGGGCCGTCCGAGAGGCTTATCTAATAGGCGTCTTGAGATAGCTAAAGTATCTTGACACGACAATTTAAATTTGAGAATGGTTGTCTCTTTAAAGTGTAAGATATACTTTTTTTGAGACAGATAGAGCATATGACTTATAGTAGAAGAGTAGTACCATGCTAGCTAGATGCATGCCCACATTATTGGCCATATTAAACTAGAGGTAACTCTATGGGCCTATTTGGATCCATCAACTAAACTTTAGCGTTAAATTTAGCTGCTAGGGATCCAAATGGCTCAGTTAGAAGACCAACTATTGGGACAAGCGTCCCCAACGGGGTTGAGGTTCTTGGTGGGGTTAGCTAGAGAACGCCATTCGGTGAAGGATTGGGCACGAAGGTCTCGTCCGGAGCCCCTCCCTCGACGAAGGTCTCGTGCAGAGGTCTCTGGATGAAGGTCCCAGACGAAGGCCGGTTGGTCGAGGTCCCCTAACGAAGATTCTGGGTAGAAGGTCTCCCATCGAAGGCTAACGAGAGAAGGTCGACGGACGATAGTAGAATTAGGGGGAGGCGTTAGGGTTTGAAAAGCACAAAAGTGAGTGAGGGGGTCAAGTCCCTTGCCCTCATGCTCTTGACACTATATATAGGTAACAACAATTCACATGCGGCCCTTTGGTGGGGGGATTTTACAAGCCATTTCACTAACCCCTATTGGGCCTTCTAGATGGAACAATTGACCCATATATCTTATGGGATTCTCCCAACACCAGCTAAAATTTAGCTTGAGTTTAGCTACTTCAACTCAGCTAAACTCAGCAAAAATTTAATTAAGTCTATTAGTTGGACGATCTAAACATCATAACTAAAGTTTAGCCATGAGAACTTTTTAGATGGGCAATGTTTAGCTTTGATATTTTAGCTAGCTAAACTTTAGTTGGGTTGATCCAAACAGGTCCTATGTATGTTTAGAAACTTTTGTATAATGACCGATGAGCCTGTTTAGGATTGTCCCTGTCCATGTTTTTAGCTCCCCTTATCTTCTTAGCTCAACAGGCACGAAGTCCACAAACTCTGCTGCATGGGAAAAAGTGAGTTGAGAGAGCACCTAAAGAAGTGTTCCAGAAACTCTTTTTTTTTTTATAAAGATGCTCCACGGCAGAGTTTATAGAACATAGTTAATGGAAAGGCCAACCTATTATGCTAGCCACATGTCAGACTGTCAGCATTATTGGCCATATAAGAACCAACAGGGCTAACTGTATATGTTTAGCAGCAAGTTTTTTTTGAACGAACTAGGAGTATGCTGTATGTCTAGCAACTTGGTGAGTAAATAATCGGTCGGTTCGGCATCACCTCACAGTGTAATACGTACGACGACCCTCATGCAAGTCCAAACGTGACTAGTTATTGCTGACATGGCAGCTAGTAACACTCTCAACTACTCCTGCTCCTAGATGCTCTCAGTGAGTGTTGCTGTTCAATTCGACTCTTGATAAACGTACTAAGTACGTAGTACACGACAGCCGGATATTGGCTGATATCATCCCCAGCACGTCATACAAAGAACATAATTGGGGCGAGCGAAAGCAACAGGGGAGGTAAAGCAAACCAATCCAAGCAAGTACCTTCATCGTTCGCAGATTGCAATTGTTAGAATATGTGTGGAATACCACGTACGAGTTTGATTATGCTAAGACTATGAGTTGTATTTGGCAGTATAGAGTAGTGTTGGATTATGACTCTATAACCCGGCCTCCTCATAAATATGAGTGGAGAGCTGCTGTTGTAACTATAACGACATAGCGACAGGTTCGCGGGAGGGCGACGGCATGTTGCCGGTACCCTGGAGCGGCCGGTGTTGCTAGTATTGGAGAAGAGCGTCCATAGTCATGGCCCGAGGACTAAGCTTCAGTTGAAGATCATTAACAAATATCGTGCCTCTGATGTCGTCTGTGATCTTGCATGTTCGTCTCGGTAGATTCAACGACGTTTTCGGCGCGTGGAGATTAGCGGACAGCTTGTCGCTGCGGAGACTAATATCTGAAAGCAATGAACACGTGCGACACACAATTGCGGACCTGCGGTTATGTACAGGAACGACGAGACAGCGAAGGAAAAGCATCATTTGCGACCTCCACGATTGACGTACACGTACAGTTCTGTAGCGCTAGTAGCTAGAGCTAGCTCATCGATCGGATGCTCGAATCCACTCTCCTGGTTGGACCACCCTTTGGTTCGGCCACGCGTGCATTACGGTCACAGTCTCACAGAGGAGCACAAAGAGAGGGTATTACGGTGTCGTTTTTGTCCCTTGTGTGCTGATACTTGCCACTGCAGCCATGCATGCGGCGCCACGTGAAAGCAGCATATGTTCTCAGCCCTTCCATGCGCTGCGGTTCACATCCTTCTCTTCATATATAGCTACATATGTGGACATTGGCGCTTTGGTGCCGACCGAAAGACCAGCTAAGCTTTTCTCTTTTAGAGGTCGCGACGGTGTGAAAAACATGGAGCACCGTGCCTGTCTTGGTACCGCTTGGCGCCAATAGTTGTGTAGATTGGTTGGCTTGGTAGGCCGGTAGGGGAAAATCTCACACTTTTGCGCTGTTGGGGCTGGAAGATTGTACTACGAAGTTTCGATAATACTCCATCCCATGCATTCTAAACTATATAAGGCTGTAATACCCCGGGTATTACGGCTAATTAATTATGGCATGTCATCATGTTTAATTTAATCATCTGCATATGATTGTGCTTAGGGCTTCTAAAGTGATTTAATTATGTTTATGTTTGATAGTGTAATTAAACCTTTAATTGGGAATTAAAGATATTAGCAAAAGAAAAATTCCAATTAAGCTTTAAATTGACTCAAAACCCTAATTTAAAAACTATTTGGAATTGGATGAAAGTGCCTTAATAAAAGTTGTAGATCTGTTGAAATGAAACCACTTTTATTTTGGAATATTTTGAAGTTATAATATAAAAATTTAAATTAAACTCAAATTACTATGTTGAAATTCAAGTTTAAAACTTCAAATTCAAAAATATTGGGAATTTGACAAAACCTCCTTAATAAGAGTTGTATAGATCACTGAGTAGGACAACTTCTATTTTGGCAATTTTTCAAGTTGTTAAATAAATTTAAAAGTAATTTTAAAAATTCAGTTTAAAATTCAAAACCCTCTTTTACCCCCTTTACTGTAGTTTCAAAACCATATGGAATTTGGGTTTGGTTCAAAAACAAAAGTTGTCCAAAATTTTGAAACCTACAACTTTTGTGTTTTCACTTTTTTAAGTTAGTACACGAAATCTGGTGAATTGAGTCAAAAACCGAGAGGGGGGCACTGCATTGCTACAGTAACCCGACCCTCCCTCTCTGTTCGCGCACAGGAGCTGGCCGCCGGGGCGCACGCGCGCGCGCGGCGCCGCCCGTGCCGGCCGGGATCCTGCCCCCGGTCACGGCAGCTCGTGTAGGGGACCCCGCGCCGCCCTATGCCGCTTCTGTCCCCCCCTCGGACCGGCTTAAAGACGACGGCCACCCTCCCGTTTCCTTCTCCTTCCCACTCGGCGCACCGGTGACCACCTCCACTGCCCCGGCCAAATTGGCCTCAACCCGTGCACTATTCTCCAATTGCTTGAGCACCCAACCTCCCTGCTCCCTTGCGCACCCTGTGCCTCCGCCTGAGTCGACGTTCGTGCTTCGAGGGCTCCGGAACGCTTGTCGTCATCCGTGTGTCCGGCCGGAGCTCCGCCATAGCCGTTCTCTCGGAGCAGCTTGCTGTGGTGAGTCTCGTCCGCGCTAGTGTTGCGTTTTGAGCTCCTTAACCCTTGCTGATCTTCCTGCGTGCGGTGGTCTTTCGTTTGGTGTCCCAGAACGCTCGGAACGGAGGGGTCACCGTCGTGGAGCACCGCCGCGGCCGCTGTCGTCGTCAAGCTCACCCTCTCCCACCACCGCCGCTCCCACCGTCTACCGGTCTAGGACCGTGGTGAGCTCCTGGTTCTCCCCAAACCTTTTACCTAAGCGCTATTGTACCCTTGCGGCCGGAATGGGTTGGCCGCGCCGCCGCGTCCGCCATGGACGAGCTCGAGCTCGTCGGAGGCGCGTAGCTCCCTGGTTTATTATGCTAGGTTGTCGGCTGGGTCTTAGGGTTCGCTGGGGTGCGCTCGGTTTCATCCCGGGGGTCGCCAGCGGCGAGCTCCGCGGCAAGCCGACGTGCGCGCGTGTGTGCGTGTGTGCGCGAGTGGGCGCCGGCCGTTGGAGGAGGAGGAACTGACAGGCGGGGGCCGCCTGTCAGCGCCTCGGCCTGGTGCCTGGGCGCGGGCCGGTGCGGGAGCGACCAAGTGGGCCGGCCTGCCTGACTTGGGCCATCCCGGGCCGAAAGGCGTTTTCCATTTTCCCGTTAGAATTTCAAATGGATTTCTATTTTAAATTGTTATGAATAGTTCCTGTGTTTGTTATTTTTATAGTATTATTTTTGTTGATCTAAAAATCATGAAAATAATTGTGGGTACTCTATGGAGCATGTAGTATTTTATAAAAATATTATATATAGGGTTTGGACATTTTCTGTGGGAACTAAAATCAGCATATTAATTAATAAATGCAACTTTGAGCAATTTTAATAAATTCCTGAATTATCCAAAAATCATGAAAATTTATGTGGTACTATTTTAAGGTAAGATCTATCTGTTGAGTAAGTTTGAGCTCAATTGGAAAGTTTAGGACACTTGTTTATTAGATATGGGGTGTTTGATTAGTAGAATTAATTTACGCAAATAATCCCTGTTGTTTGGTGTGATTTTGGATTGATTGAGTTCAGGGATCTTTCACCATAGTGATCCTTGACAAAAGTATTAGAGTCACTTGTTGGTTGTAGTAAAGCTGTGTAGCGGCTTTCTATGACCGTTAAAATGGTCAATAAAACAAAAGTAGGAAACACTGCTTTTACCTTCCGTAAAGCGTTTACAACTTTACCGTGAAGGAAAGTTGTACTCAAGATCTTGATGGTTTACTTTCAAGCATTTCATTTGTTGTCCTCATGCCATGCTAAGCATACATCATTGCATACGTGTAGTGCCCGTTCCCGAGGAGGTCCAAGTCAAGACTACTGCTGAGGAGGTCACTCCAGAAGTCATCCAGGGATTCGACATCTGCGGGACCGATCCCAACCCGACGCTGTACGCGATTCAAGGCAAGCCCCGGTGCATTCAGCCCCGCCTTGTGTTTATAAAATATTTATAACTTGAGTCTATTATTGCATTAGGTTGTTAGGAGTTGTTTGTCACCTATATTGATGCATTACCTGCCTTGATACATACTATCCCGGAAACCTGTTTAAAAATAAAAATATTCAAAAATGCTTAGCCCTGCTTAATCAATTTAGATTTGCATAAAAAGGCTATTTTTGACCTATGAAAATATGACAATTATGAATCATGAGAAAAGGGAAAGGGATGCGAGTCCGTTCGGAAATTGTGTACTTGGGTAGCAGCCCCGATGCACCGTAACTGTCGGAACGGGATTTTCCGTTCGTTGGTTATGAATTTGGGTTAGAGTCCCAATGCTTGACCATCGGCGGAAAAGGGATTTGAAAACCGTTGGGACACTTGTATTTGGGTTAGAGTCTCAATGCAATGTCGCCGGCGGAAAAAGAATTAGGGACCGTTCATTGTAGGTCTGCTGTGATCGAGACTTTGCAACTAGCCACATACTACGAAAAGCCTCTGACTCCGGTGGCCCTACTGCTTGAACCGACAACCACGCACTGGGAGTGGAGAGATGGCGAGAGTAGCGTGTACCCTCGTGGCCGGCGTGCCTGGAGAGGAGAGGAGTACTGTGCTCTCGGGTGGCGCAGGACCGGTTTAGGGGTAGGATAAGCCGTGGCAGGCGGGGTTGGCATATACAAGCTTAAGTGCTACATATGCAGTGTGGATAGGGATCCCCAGCTGGGTACTAATCGATTCGAATTGTCGTTGCTCCTCGGATATGGAGACTTGATCCTCTGACCTACAATTGAAAAGTGGTTCGGAACTAGGTGTTTTTGAGAATGAGTAAGAATTTGAAGGTAGGATGATATATGAAAAGGAATTTGGAATTATGATATGATTAAAATAAGATTGAGTTAAAATATTGAAATAGGATAGTAATGCTTTTCTGCAAAAATTTTGACTCTTGCTCAAGCCTTACCTTGACTCCCCACAGCCTGCATTCCTGAGTCTCATTCCTTTTTCTTAGTCGGGTAAGTCTTGCGGAGTACCCCAGTACTCAATGTTTGTTAACCCCATGTTGCAGGGACACAACAGCCGGAGGTTTGTCTCGCCCCCTGCTGTGTGACAGTGGTACAGGAGGGATGTGAGGAGGAGTAATGTTGAACCCGTGGGCAGGGTTCTTATCGTTAAATACTTAATATTGTTGTATCGTCATTCCACTGCTACTCCTTTTATTTATGGTATATAATATTTGCACTTTAATCGTATTTGGACAAATGGTTTGTAATCTAAGTACCTTATAATCTTTCCGCGCTTTCACTCTGATGTAATTTGTTATGAAATGTTGTAATTATGTAATGGCTTCGCAATGGGATCCTGTCGGAGAAAATCGGGCGCTAATGTATCCCGGCAGAACCTTCTAGATCATTTGGGACACGGGCCCGGCTGTCAGAGGTCATTAGTGACAATGACAGGTGCCTGTGGGCCATGGAATTTAGGCGGTTCTGTCACAAAGACATTTTGACTTTTATAGTTTCATAACTTTTGCTACGTATTTGGATATATATTATGTCTAGATATATAGTAAAAGCTATGAATTTAGAAATGTCAAAATGTCTTATAGTTTGCGACGGAGAAAGCAATTTGTATCTTGGGCTCAGTTTCATCCATGAACAAAGCGCATTTCAATCCTCAAACTTTTATTTTGTTGTGTACCCAAGAAATGCAAACTACCATATAATAGTGGAATAGCGCTATTACTAGCCCTATGTTAAAAATTAAATATGCAGTTATTCATTTTTGCATTGATCTCGAAAGTTCGTAAGTACGATTCATGCATCGTGATTAATTCATATTATAAATAACTTCCTCCTTAAAATGGGTTATGGGTTAGGATTTATCAAACCTATTCTTGCTAGCCTGTATTATATCCTCGCTAATCCCAACTTATCTTCTCCAGCATGGCACGCTGCAAGCAGACTGCGCGCAAGATGACGGGACCCAGGGGTGTGCCGCGTCACCAGCTGGCACCGCGCGACGGGGAGGCCTCTAGCAGTCGTCGCCCCCGCCGCAGCCGCGCTAAGCTACAGGAGAAGATAGAGAGGATGAGGGAGGAGATGAGGAGGATGGTGGAGGACTTCGCCACCACTCGTCGGGAGCACTACCAGGACGTAGCGACGATCGACCGACTGCGGACTTCTGTGGCTCGTCTGATCGAGCAGAGGGATGCCATCTGGGCGCGTGAGGACACGACCAGGGCAAGACTGCATGAGCTGGAGATCTACGCAGAGCAGATCGAGGACTACAACGACACATTGCACGAGGAGGTGCATAGGCTCAACAACGAGCTTAACCCGATCCTGCAGCCACGTGTTGAGGACCCCGAGGATGGGGTGGTCGTTGGTCCTGAGAATCAGGACATGGAGGACGTTGACGAAGAGATTGAGCCACTCCAGGTGATCGTCGAGGAGGACGCCAACAAGGACGTCGAGGAGGGTGTCGAGGAGCACGTGGCGGAGGTTGACGAGGACGGTGTCGTCTCTGACGGGACCGTGGGAGACGACGTCTAGATTGACTATAGGACTAGCGATATCAGTATTCGCACTCTTTAGGGTATTGTAATGTCAGTGTTGCCATGAAAACCTTAGTATGGTTTGAGAACTGTATCGAGTGTTGGTTATGTACTCTGCCTATCGTATTGTATGGTGTGTCTTGTATCTGATTAAGTAATCTGAGACTCAGTTTGGTTTAATTATGCACAGATGCCTGTTAACACCCACTCAACTGGTGCTGGTACTTTTGAGGACGGGGCCATTCCGCAAGCACCGCCAATTCCACCCACCTTGGCTGATGCCATTACTGCCTTATCCAATGCTACGGCACTGCTTGCGCAAAACCGGGATGACCGTGTTGGGCGCCGTGGCCGCCCCCATGATGAGGAAACAACTTATGTGGACTTCACAGACACCCGTCCACTGGTGTTTACCAAAGCGGATGAGCCGCTGGAAGCAGACGACTGGCTCCGTATCATGGAGCAAAAATTTGGATTGATTCGCTGCACGGAAACCCAGAAGCCGTTGTTTGCAGCACAGCAACTCCGAGGCCCCGCAAGCGCTTGGCTTGCAAACCTCCAGTCAGCACAGCCGGTAGGGCATCAACTTACTTGGGCGGAGTTTCGCGAGGCATTTCGTGCACATTACATCCCTGCGAGGGTGATGAAGATGAAGTTGGATCAATTCTTGGCACTGCAACAAAAGGAATCTACAGTCACGCAGTATGTCAGTCAGTTCAACCACCTGTCGCAGTATGCCCCTGAACATACTAACACCGATCAGAAGAGGAAGGACTGTTTTGTCAGGGGTTTGAACTTCAAGATTCAGCAAAGCCTGTCTAACAATCTCAACTGCACTTATCATGAGGCTGTCAACAGTGCCATAGCTTTTGAAGAAAGTGATCGCAAGCACCAAGAAGAGAAGAAAAAGAAGAAGTCTGGGTCAGCTGGATCTTCTGGCCATCAAAAGCGCCAGAAAATCATATACCATCCCACTCATCACACACGTCCCCAGTATCCTCATCAGCAGGTCGTAGTTCGAACTGCTGCTACTTCTTACACTTCTAACCAACAAAGCGTCGCCCAGCCGAATGCCCCTGGCATTCGCGTAACCACTCCTCAAGCAACTTACAACCAGCCTTGCTACAATTGTGGCAAGATGGGACATTGGTCCCGTAACTGCCCATTTCCCAAACAATACAATCAGAATGCACAAAAGGCTCCTGGTGGGCAGCAGCAGCAGGCTCAGCACCGTGGCCACCAGCAGCAGGCCCAGAAGGGAAAAGTTGTGAGGAAAGCAGGACAGGTTTACTACATGCAAGTTGGAGACATTCCTGAAGGTGAACCCGTCATGCTGGGTAGGTTCCCTGTCGCAAGTCATCCTGCTATCATGCTTTTCGATTCTGGTGCATCGCATTCATTCATCAATCGTACATTTGTTGTCAAGCATGAAATTCCGATTGGGCAGATAAAGGAAAGTTTCCTTATACAGTCGCCCGGAGGGCGCATTAGTACTAAAGAGATAGTACATCGGGTGCCCATAGAACTTGGCGGGCATATATTCCCGACCTCAATGATAGTGCTGAAGGATCAGGATATAGATGTGATATTAGACATGAATTGGATATATCAGCACAGAGCTCTCATAGACGTGCTGAATAGAACCATTAGAGTAAACTTGCCTAATAGTCAAACTCAACTTCTTATCCAACTTCCCATACCTCAAAGAGCAGTTGGTAGGGTTTGTGCAACCGCAGTTAAAGAGGTGCGGAACATTCCGGTGGTCTATGAATTTCCGGATGTATTCCCTGACGAATTGCCTGGCTTACCCCCTGACCGTGATGTAGAATTTGCCATCGAGCTGAAGCCTGGAACGGCACCTATTTCCTGTAGAGCATATAGAATGCCGCCGAAGGAGTTGGCAGAGTTGAAGGTTCAGTTGTAGGATCTGTTGGATAAGGGCTTCATCAGACCTAGTTCATCCCCCTGGGGTTGTCCTCCTATTTTTGTTAAAAAGAAGGACAGTTCCCTCAGACTCTGTGTCGATTACCGTCCCCTCAATGAGGTCACTATCAAAAATAAGTACCCTTTGCCTCGCATAGATCTACTTTTTGACCAACTTGCTGGGGCCAAGGTGTTCTCAAAAATTGACCTCAGATCGGGGTACCACCAAATAAAAATCCGTCCAGAAGATATTCCCAAAACAGCCTTCACTACCAGATATGGTCTTTACGAGTATCTGATTATGTCTTTCGGCCTAACCAATGCCCCTGCCTACTTCATGTACCTTATGAATTCAGTCTTCATGCCCGAACTCGACAAGTTTGTGGTCGTGTTCATCGACGACATACTGGTCTATTCCAAAAACCCGGAAGAGCATGCCAAGCATCTTCGTGTAGTCCTAACTCGTTTGCGAGAACATCAACTGTATGCCAAGTTCAGTAAGTGCGAGTTTTGGCTGGACAGAGTTCCGTTTCTTGGGCATATTCTGTCGGCCGAAGGTGTATCAGTTGACCCAAGCAAAGTGGAAGAGATCTTGAATTGGAAACCACCAACCACAGTGCATCAAGTCCGTAGTTTTATGGGAATGGCAGGATATTACCGCCGTTTTATTCCGGACTTTTCCAAAATATCTAAGCCTATTACCAACTTATTGAAGAACGAGGTCAAGTTTGTCTGGTCACCTAAGTGTGAGCAGGCATTTCAGACTTTGAAGGAATTGTTAACCACTGCCCCAGTCCTAGCTCAACCGGACATTGAAAAGCCATTCGACGTATACTGCGACGCTTCTGGAACCGACCTGGGTTGTGTCTTGATGCAAGAAGGCCGAGTCATTGCTTATGCGTCGCGAAAACTTAAGCGTCATGAAGAGAATTATCCTACTCATGATCTAGAATTGGCCGCTGTGGTCCATGCACTGAAAATTTGGCGTCATTATTTGCTGGGCAGTACTTGCAAGATTTACACCGATCACAAGAGCCTAAAATATATATTTACCCAAGAAGAGTTGAACATGAGACAACGAAGATGGCTCGACTTGATCAAGGATTATGACATGGAAGTGCATTATCACCCGGGTAAAGCAAATGTGGTTGCCGATGCGCTCAGTCGCAAGGTTCATTGCAGTTGTTTGGCAGTAAAGCCCCGAGACCTTTCCTTATGCTATGAACTAGAGAAGTTGGGGGTGGAGATAGTTGAACAGGGCAGTTTGAATCATATTAGTATTGAGATCACCATCCGTGATGAGATCATCGCAGCTCAAAAAGAAAGCAAAGGCATCAAGCATATCAAGGAGAAACTCCAAGCTGGTACTGTAGATTGTTTCAGGATTGACGACGAAGGGGTAGTATGGTTCAAGGGTCGGCTAGTAGTTCCAAAGGTACCCGAGTTGCGACAAAAGATTTTGGATGAAGCACATTTGACTAGATTCTCCATTCACCCTGGGAGCAATAAAATGTACCAGGATTTGAGGTAAAAGTTCTGGTGGACCAAAATGAAAATAGAGATCGCTCGATATGTAGCGAAGTGTGACACTTGTTAGAAAGTGAAAGCTATACACATGAAGCCCGGTGGAGAACTGCAACCACTGCCTGTTCCTGCATGGAAATGGGAGGACATTAGCATGGATTTCATCGTGGGTCTACCGAAAACACCCAGGGGTTTTGACTCAGTCTGGGTTGTGGTTGATCGCCTCACTAAGCAAGCCCACTTCATCCCCGTCAAGACCATTTACACTGCAGTGAACTATGCAAAGCTGTATATCCAGAATTTGATGAAGCTTCATGGTGTGCCCAAGACCATTGTCTCAGATCGTGGTTCTCAATTCATTTCCAACTTTTGGAGGGCTTTCCAAAAGTCACTAGGAACAAAGCTTCTACATAGCACGGCATACCATCCGTAGACTGACGGACAGACTGAGAGAGTCAATCAGGTGTTGGAGGACATGTTGAGGGCATGTGCACTCAATTACACAGAATCTTGGGATGAGTGTTTGGCACTGGCAGAATTTTCGTACAATAACAATTATCAAGAAAGCATCAAAATGGCACCGTTTGAAGCGGTGTATGGTCGTAGGTGTCGAACACCCCTGAATTGGTCTGAGCCTGGGGAGAGATGGTACTTCGGCGTTGACTTGGTGGAAGAGACTGAAGAAAAGGTCCGGCAAATACAAGATAACCTAAAGGTTGCATAGTCGTGACAGAAGAGTTACGCCGATCAAAGGCATCGTCCCTTGGTGTTCAAGACAGGAGATTATGTCTACCTCAAAGTCTCACCCATGAAGGGAATTAATCGATTTGGAGTTAAAGGCAAATTAGCTCCTCGATACATTGGACCATTTCAAATCATAGCTCGTTAGGGGAAAGTAGCTTATAAGTTGAGGCTGCCAGATCATCTCTCAACCGTACACAATGTCTTTCATGTATCACAACTCAAAAAGTGTCTTCGGGTGCCAGATCAAGTCGTGGATATTGAGGGAATAGAACTCCAACCCGACCTAAGGTACTCTGAGTATCCTATCCGAGTCTTGGATCAGAAGGATCGAGTCACTCGGAGAACCACTACAAGATGGTACAAAATTCAATGGAGCGAACATTCCGAGGATGAAGCCACCTGGGAATCTGAAGACTATCTCGCCGAAAACTTCCCCGAGTTCTTTGCTACAATGTAAATGTAAAGTTTCCGGCTATAGTCGGTATAAACTTCCCTTATTATCTTATGGTAGAAACTAGAGTAGGTTTACTTGAGACATTTTCTTTTCCATTACTTAACCCTAAGGTTTATCGTCTATCAAATCTTGGGACGAGATTTCTTTAAGGGGGAAGGGCTGTAATACCCCGGGTATTACGGCTAATTAATTATGCCATGTCATCATGTTTAATTTAATCATCTGCATATAATTGTGCTTAGGGCTTCTAAAGTGATTTAATTATGTTTAGGTTTGATAGTGTAATTAAACCTTTAATTGGGAATTAAAGATATTAGCAAAAGAAAAATTCCAATTAAGCTTTAAATTGACTCAAAACCCTAATTTATAAAATATTTGGAATTGGATGAAAGTGCCTTAATAAAGTTGTAGATCTGTTGAAATCAAACCATTTTTATTTTGGAAGATTTTGAAGTTATAATATAAAAATTCAAATTAAACTCAAATTAATATGTTGAAATTCAAGTTTGAAACTTCAAATTCAAAAATATTGGGAATTTGACAAAACCTCCTTAATAAGAGTTGTATAGATCACTGAGTAGGACAACTTCTATTTTGGCAATTTTTCAAGTTGTTAAATAAATTTAAAAGTAATTTTAAAAATTCAGTTTGAAATTCAAAACCCTCTTTTACCCCCTTTACTGTAGTTTCAAAACCATATGGAATTTGGGTTTGGTTCAAAAACAAAAGTTGCCAAAATTTTGAAACCTACAACTTTTGTGTTTTCACTTTTTTAAGTTAGTACACAAAATCTGGTGAATTGAGTCAAAAACCGAGAGGGGGGCACTGCATTGCTACAGTAACCCGCCCCCTCCCTCTCTGTTCGCGCACAGGAGCTGGCCGCCGAGGCGCACGCGCGCGCGCGGCGCCGCCCGTGCCGGCCGGGATCCTGCCCCCGGTCACGGCAGCTCGTGTAGGGGACCCCGCGCCGCCCTATGCCGCTTCTGTCCCCCCCTCGGACCGGCTTAAAGACGACGGCCACCCTCCCGTTTCCTTCTCCTTCCCACTCGGCGCACCGGTGACCACCTCCACTGCCCCGACCAAATTGGCCTCAACCCGTGCACCATTCTCCAATTGCTTGAGCACCCAACCTCCCTGCTCCCTTGCGCACCCTGTGCCTCCGCCTGAGTCGACGTTCGTGCTTCCAGGGCTCCGGAACGCTCGTCGTCATCCGTGTGTCCGGCCGGAGCTCCGCCATAGCCGTTCTCTCGGAGCAGCTTGCTGTGGTGAGTCTCGTCCGCGCTAGTGTTGCGTTTTGAGCTCCTTAACCCTTGCTAATCTTCCTGCGTGCGGTGGTCTTTCGTTTGGTGTCCCAGAACGCTTGGAACGGAGGGGTCACCGTCGTGGAGCACCGCCGCGGCCGCTGTCGTCGTCAAGCTCACCCTCTCCCACCACCGCCGCTCCCACCGTCTGCCGGTCTAGGACCGTGGTGAGCTCCTGGTTCTCCCCAAACCTTTTACCTAAGCGCTATTGTACCCTTGCGGCCGGAATGGGTTGGCCGCGCCGCCGCGTCCGCCATGGACGAGCTCGAGCTCGTCGGAGGCGCGTAGCTCCCTGGTTTATTATGCTAGGTTGTCGGCTGGGTCTTAGGGTTCGCTGGGGTGCGCTTGGTTTCGTCCCAGGGGTCACCAGCGGCGAGCTCCGCGGCAAGCCGACGTGCGCGCGTGTGTGCGTGTGTGCGCGAGTGGGCGCCGGCCGTTGGAGGAGGAGGAACTGACAGGCGGGGGCCGCCTGTCAGCGCCTCGGCCTGGTGCTTGGGCGCGGGCCGGTGCGGGAGCGACCAAGTGGGCCGGCCTGCCTGACTTGGGCCGTCCCGGGCCGAAAGGCGTTTTCCATTTTCCCGTTAGAATTTCAAATGGATTTCTATTTTAAATTGTTATGAATAGTTCCTGTATTTGTTATTTTTATAGTATTATTTCTGTTGATCTAAAAATCATGAAAATAATTGTGGGTACTCTATGGAGCATGTAGTATTTTATAAAAATATTATATATAGGGTTTGGACATTTTCTGTGGGAACTAAAATCAGCATATTAATTAATAAATGTAACTTTGAGCAATTTTAATAAATTCCTGAATTATCCAAAAATCATGAAAATTTATGTGGTACTGTTTTAAGGTAAGATCTATCTGTTGGGTAAGTTTGAGCTCAATTGGAAACTTTAGGACACTTGTTTATTAGATATGGGGTGTTTGATTAGTAGAATTAATTTACGCAAATAATCCCTGTTGTTTGGTGTGATTTTGGATTGATTGAGTTCAGGGATCTTTCACCATAGTGATCCTTGACAAAAGTATTAGAGTCACTTGTTAGTTGTAGTAAAGCTGTGTAGCGGCTTTCTATGACCGTTAAAATGGTCAATAAAACAAAAGTAGGAAACACTGTTTTTACCTTCCGTAAAGCGTTTACAATTTTACCGTGAAGAAAAGTTGTACTCAAGATCTTGATGGTTTACTTTCAAGCATTTCATTTGTTGTCCTCATGCCATGCTAAGCATACATCATTGCATACGTGTAGTGCCCGTTCCCGAGGAGGTCCAAGTCGAGACTACTGCTGAGGAGGTCACTCCAAAAGTCATCCAGGGATTCGACATCTGCGGGACCGATCCCAACCCGACGCTATACGCGATTCAAGGCAAGCCCCGGTGCATTCAGCCCCGTCTTGTGTTTATAAAATATTTATAACTTGAGTCTATTATTGCATTAGGTTGTTAGGAGTTGTTTGTCACCTATATTGATGCATTACCTGCCTTGATACATACTATCCCGGAAACCTGTTTAAAAATAAAAATATTCAAAAATGCTTAGCCCTGCTTAAACAATTTAGATTTGCATAAAAAGGCTATTTTTGACCTATGAAAATATGACAATTATGAATCATGAGAAAAGGGAAAGGGATGCGAGTCCGTTCGGAAATTGTGTACTTGGGTAGCAGCCCCGATGCACCGTAACCGTCGGAACGGGATTTTCCGTTCGTTGGTTGTGAATTTGGGTTAGAGTCCCAATGCTTGACCATCGGCGGAAAAGGGATTTAAAAACCGTTGGGACACTTGTATTTGGGTTAGAGTCCCAATGCAATGTCGTCGGCGGAAAAAGAATTAGGGACCGTTCATTGTAGGTCTGCTGTGATCAAGACTTTGCAACTAGCCACATACTACGGAAAGCCTCTGACTCCGGTGGCCCTACTGCTTGAACCGACAACCACGCACTGGGAGTGGAGAGATGGCGAGAGTAGCGTGTACCCTCGTGGCCGGCGTGCCTGGAGAGGAGAGGAGTACTGTGCTCTCGGGTGGCGCAGGACCGGTTTAGGGGTAGGATAAGCCGTGGCAGACGGGGTTGGCATATACAAGCTTAAGTGCTACATATGCAGTGTGGATAGGGATCCCCAGCTGGATACTAATCGATTCGAATCGTCGTTGCTCCTCGGATACGGAGACTTGATCCTTTGACCTACAATTGAAAAGTGGTTCGGAACTAGGTGTTTTTGAGAATGAGTAAGAATTTGAAGGTAGGATGATATATGAAAAGGAATTTGGAATTATGATATGATTAAAATAAGATTGAATTAAAATATTGAAATAGGATAGTAATGCTTTTCTGCAAAACTTTTGACTCTTGCTCAAGCCTTACCTTGACTCCCCTCAGCCTGTATTCCTGAGTCTCATTCCTTTTTTTTAGTCGGGTAAGTCTTGCGGAGTACCCCAGTACTCAGGGTTTGTTAACCCCATGTTGCAGGGACACAGCAGCCGGAGGTTTGTCTCGCCCCCTGCTGTGTGACAGTGGTACAGGAGGATGTGAGGAGGAGTAATGTTGAACCCGTGGGCAGGGTTCTTATCGTTAAATACTTAATATTGTTGTATCGTCATTCCACTGCTACTCCTTTTATTTATGGTCTGTAATATTTGCACTTTAATCGTATTTGGACAAATGGTTTGTAATCTAAGTACCTTATAATCTTTCCGCGCTTTCACTCTGATGTAATTTGTTATGAAATGTTGTAATTCTGTAATGGCTTCGCAATGGGATCCTGTCGGAGGAAATCGGGCGCTAATGTAGCCCGGCAGAACCTTCTAGATCATTTGGGACACGGGCCCGGCTGTCAGAGGTCATTAGTGACAATGACAGGTGCCTGTGGGCCATGGAATTTAGGCGGTTCTGTCACAAAGACGTTTTGACTTTTATAGTTTCATAACTTTTGCTACGCATTTGGATATATATTATGTCTAGATATATAGTAAAAGCTATGAATTTAGAAATGTCAAAATGTCTTATAGTTTGCGACGGAGAAAGCAATTTGTATCTTGGGCTCAGTTTCATCCATGAACAAAGCGCATTTCAATCCTCAAACTTTTATTTTCTTGTGTACCCAAGAAATGCAAACTACCATATAAAGATGTATCCCTAGTTCATCCCAAGATGTGTTTTGTTGCACAAAGTTGAGATGCAAACTCACACTCTCTGTAAGATCATCTCCAAGAGCCTCCCTTAAAGTCACTTTCTAAATCATTATTTGAAAAGTTAGTTGAATAAAAGTCGCTCTCTCTATATTTGCACCCTCTCATAGGTTCTTTGTATCTTGTGCACTCTCGAGAACCAGCCTCATCCTCTATTTTTGCCTAGCGAGAAATCTAACTATACTCTTATAGTTGGGGCGTCATTTTCACTGTTACCAGAACAGTAACGGACCGGTGCAAACAGTAGAAACACACAATGAACAGTTACATCACCGGGTTGCGGAACAGCTACGGGTCGGCTATGAACAGTAAAATCCTCTATGGACACTAACGGGTCTATGTGAACAGTACCCCCTAGTACAAACAGTAACAGGTCTCCGTGAACAGTCCCCCGGTATGAACAGTACGGGTCCTATTAACAGACCCGTTATCCTTAGTACCGCTAAAAAAAAAAGAAACCCGGGCATCGCACGGGGCACCTGCTAGTCTAGAATAAATGCTGGGTATATTTGAAAAATCTAATTAAATAACTAGCCTCACTCTGAGATACTCTAGTAATCACATTCTTTGTGAGGGCTCTTTTGCCTGCCACAGAGACACAGATGAGCTACTTATTCAAAATCAGCTCCCACGTTGTAATACAAGGTATAATTGTGTGATAAAGTTTTTATCAGATCCTAACAGCAACACAACAGTCAAAAAATGTGATGAATGCACTCATTTTCAGAGCAAAAATGGCAGGACCTATCATTTACAGGTTTTCTTTTAGATTTTTTTATTAAAAAGTTTCTTTCAATCAAATTATCTCTTGTGAGAAGCTTGTTCTTACTATGAAGCCACACAAAAATTTTAACTCGATCTGAGTGGGATGCACAACTTCCTGATAGCTGGGATATAAATGAGTTGAAACCTTCTAAAAAGAATACCACAGTACATAGCACTATAAGATTGGACTGACTAAATCTATATACCTACTAATAAAGCAAGCGACAAGATTTCTCTCCAGTTTTTTTTTTGTCCGATAGCCCTCCTGTTCCCGTCTCCTCCCGTGCACGTAGCCCCCACGGGCATGGGCCTCGGCCGCGGCTCCTACTGGAGGGCAGCCTGCTTTGTGATTTGACCAGGCTCGGGCTCGCTGCTGTTGGGCTGCACCCCGCACGTACGGCGTGCGAGTGTCCTGGTTTTGCAAGTCCTCGCGTCGCGTCGTGGACTAGCTAGCCACGTATGGATGCTGTGCGGTAATTTTGGGCAGGTTTGCCCGATGTCACGGCCCACGTGGCTAATTCACGCTGTAAAGGCCTAATACTTAAGTTCAATTTAATTTTAGGTATCCGGTTGATATTAGTACTATACGATAAAACGAGGGAGGATAACTAGGTGAGATGTAAATAAAATAAGAGACATTCTGATAAGAAAACTCATATCTTTCTTATTTTTTTAAAAAAGAGATATTGATACACAAGTCAAACACGTATAATAATTAATTTTTTCTAGATTGGTTACAAAACCAATTTGAGTTAACGAAAATTTATTTTGACACTCTCTAGCTACAACGCACGGTCCCAAAAATAATTTTGATACTCCCCCGTTGCAACGCAAAGGTACTTTTAGAATTTCAGACATCTTATTTGAGCATCTATTTTATTAAAAAATTATAAATATTATTTACTTTGTTATTATTTATTTTATCATTAGAAATACTTTGCTAATAATTTATTTATTTTCTAGTTTGCAAAAAAAAATTTAAATAAAATGAACGGTCAAACACGAAAGTGTGAAAGTAAAAAACGACATTCTTTTTTGACAAAGAAAGTCCATCCGACTGTTAGAGTTGGCCTGCATAGTTAGGGTGCCCTCAGTAGCTGGTCTGCAACATACGTCTGAGACCAAGTTGAAACATTTGAAAAATATATTTGCAATATATGTATATAGTCACTATAATATATACAACATTCATATAAACTCTTGCGGTATACGTATGAAACATATAAAGCATTTAGAACATGCACCTACCACACATGTATAGCTACTGAAACATATATAACATCTAGATGAAATACATAAAACACTCCAGATGAAACAACCGAAACATTTAAAACATACCGTTGCAAATGATTTCCAAGTGTTTTCAAGTATTTTTTTTTCAAATGTTTCATACGCAAGTTTCAGGTGTTTCAGTAGTTTCGTACATATTTCAAATTTCGCATATGAATGTTACAAAAGTAGATCTGGTGTTGTAACTAGTGTTTTTGTATGCATGTTTGTGCCCATCGGCCAGATCGGGACGTCCGCCACCGGCAGCGACCCTCCTCCGCCACCACCGGCGCGATCTCGCTTCTTCTCAGCAACCGTCATCGTCCATCTACCAACGTGCTCATCTTTCTTGCCTAATTATGTGCTTCATAGCGGTCATCCTCCATCCCCGGCAACTCTGGAACCCAATCCGGCTTGGCCGACGTAACTTCCCATTAGTCATCGTCTACCTCCTCCGTCGCTGGTTGGCTAAAACTGGTCGTTCCCTTCCTTAGCTTTGTGTCGTCCCATAAGAAGGGGTGAAACATGCATGTTGCAAAAGTACATACCCAGTGTTTCAGTAGTTTCAGAAGTATGTTGCATATGTGTATGTTGCATATGTTTTGTATGAATGTTGTAAAAGTATATTGAAATATTGTATAGGTAAAAAAATAAAAGTTATCAAAATATATTCATGTGGGATCTTATTTTGAAGAGTTTATTATAAAAAATATGATGGTGCAATCGAATTTTAATTTAAATATTTATTTTAGGAGCTACAACTTTTTTAAACCACAACAACAAGCATGCAGACTTTTTTTTTCTAGGTGATCACGTGGCGCGGGTTAGTTTTTTTAACGAGCGGGAGCGGCAGGCGGAGATGCGCAGGACGCGGACTGTGGTGTCGTCCGGCCCGTCCAGACGACAGATCGGTAACATTACCGCTTCAGTATATTCTGAAATCACAGCGTCACAATCATCAACAAAAGTAATGGATTCTGCAGTGCATTTAATCTTGAACCACGAGTTCATCATTTCAGAGTTGTCGTCCCCGTCATATGTACATATCTATATCTCATAGATATCTCTTATAATGCAATCCTCGCTGCAAGTTCTATTCTAACCTGCAAGTTATTCACATCAGATTCCACTAATTATTCACGTCATCTTTCACTAATAGTTATATCATCCCACTATATTTTTTAACTTCTTAGTACAAGCTATCGACATCATTTTCACTTAATTTCGTTCCTAGACTTTCGCAATCACCGCAATAACGTGTGGGGTAGCTTCGGTTCCATTTATTATTCATCCTTATAGGGAGTAGTACAGACGACATCTGAATCCTACTACTACAGTGGATGCTGTATTTGTCGCATCGAAACCCAGAACCTTTTACATGCATCGAGGCATCGAATAGCTAGAACGGGACGAAATTCAGAAGCAAGCTATGAAGAGTGATATACGCGAGGCCAACGACTAGGAAGGCAACCGGCAACAGCACCAACAGGACAGCCGGGCTCTTCCCTCGCCGTCCCAGCACGGCCAGCGCAAGCGGGTAGAGGAGGGCGACGATCCACACGTTTAACAGCAGGCCCACCGCCGCGTGCCTCACCTGCTCCGACCTCCAGACTCCATTGAACACGACCACCTTGCCCAGCGCGACGCCGATGGCCCCGATGTTGGCGGCGAAGACCACGGCGGACGGGATCAGCAGCGGCACCCACCGGAAGACGTACAGGCCGGCGAACTTGTCTCCAGCGCCGTCCACCCCTGCCGCTGCCTGCTTGGAGGTGATCCGGAACCGTATCCCCTTCCCGGTGACGAGCTTGATCGCCATGTAACCTTGTACAGCACCGCGGTCGGGTAGGCGCTGGTGGAACCGAGCATGAAGAACTGCTCGTTCCGCCACCAGTCCGCCCAGGTGATCCCCGCCCACCGTATCTCGAACGCTCCGATCACGATGGGAGAAGAATATCTCTAGGGACCCGCCCGACCACCGCATGATCTGCAGGAGGCGCTCGGCGCGGTTCCGCGGAAGGCAGCAGGCTCCATGGTTGCAGTGCCTGGAGAACCATCCCTGCCGGTGCACGCGGAAGCCGGTGGCCACGTCCTCGGTTGCGATGTTGTAGACCCACCCAATGCTCCTGCCCCAGCCAGTCCCAGCTTCGTACGCACACGCCATGACGTTCAGCAGCTCGGCGGTGATCGACTTATCATCCAGTCGTAGTCGCGGTCGCTGTTAGCACCAAGAACACAATGGAACGCTGTATATGTGGCTGGATCAAGAATCAAAAGCAAGAACGAACGCAAAGTTCAGGCAACCACCACCATGGTGACATGGTGAACAACGCCCCTTTTCGCTTTCGACTTCGAACGATGTAGTTTGCTTGACCGGCTTACAAATTGCTACACAACACACTAATGTCCCGACTCCTTATACATGGAGCTAACAACACAGTTTTTACAAAAACACACTCCTAAACAGGGATACAAATCACTAAAGAAACTGTCTTCAGAGAACTGCCTAGTCGTGAGCGCGGTCACCATGCCGAGCTGTTGACTGGCTGACCGCCAGTTCAAATTCTGAGCTGTTCCCGCCTCCACCATTTTCGCCAACCTCTGAATGTGTCTTCAGTGACCTCATTTGTCAGGATTACGCCAACAAGCTCCTCCAAGCTTGACAAACACTGAGGTCCCTCAACCCAAGCTCAAGATGACAATGGGGACCCGATCCCCGATTCCCCGCGGGGAATTCCCCTATTAGGGGACGGGGATGGGGTCAATTTATTCCCCACGGGGATCTAATTGGTAGCAAAACAATCTCCGTCGGGTTTGACAGGTACGGGGATGGGGATCCATCCCCCGACCCCGAACCCCGCAAACCCGCCCCGCTAAGAACATGGAATATCGCAGGGTACAGGCGCAGCTCAAATCGGACCACCAAGGCCCAGCATCGATTGAGTATATATACAAAATCTAACCCTAATCCCTCAGCTCCAGTCCCCCAGCCCCTAGCCCCGGTTCACTTCAGCCACCTCGCAGCTGCCAGAGCACCAAGTGCGGACGCCGGAGCCAGCTCCCAACGCAGCCACGCTCCTAGCATCTGCCCCTCGGCGGCTCGGCAAGCAGCAGGAGCACCGACGCAGGAGGAGGCTAGCTACCGGCTACCGCACTGCTTCTCGTACTTTTTTGCTGCTCGAAGATAGATCTTGCGTCTCCACTCCAGTTTCTCCTGCGTAGATCGAGAAGGTGGCTCTTGCCTGACACAAGCACAGAGCCACAGATCCTCATCCAAGCAAGCAGTAGTGGACTTGTTAGAATTTTTTAAATTTATTTGCAGTTTTGGTAAGCAAGCGAGCTGTGATTTGTAAAAGTAAGAACAGCAGCGCTGAAGCTCCGTGTGCTATTGAATTGGATTTGTATTTTTTTTTGATGAAATTGAAAATATTTCTTGGCAAACGGATGTACATACTTGCTCAGTTGAAAATATACACATTATTTCTCTGGATTTTAGATTTGCTATTTTCAATCAGTGGTCTTTATCTAGATTTTGTGACGGGGACGGGGATGGGGAAGAAGCTTCACCCGATGACGTTCACGGGGACGGAGATGGAGGAGAAGCTTCCCCCGCGGGGACGGGGATGGTGAGCTGCCCTCCGATGGGGAATTCCCCGTTGACATCCTTACCCCAAGCAAGTGCCTCATCACTGTAAACTTCTCCATTGGCAGTGCTTCAGTCAAGGCATTAGCCTTCTGCTCATTTGTACTCACCCTTTTCACCATGATCTCACCTCTCTCAATGCACTCCCTTATGAAATGGTATTTAATGTCGATATGCCTACTTCTTCCATGAAACACAGCATTCTTCATGAGTGCAATTGCCGAGTTGTTATCAATAAAAAGAGTTACCTCAATAGGCTTCACCTTGAGTACTTCGCTGAACAGATTTCTCAACCACAATGCCCGCTGTGCTGCTGCTGTGGCTGCCTTAAACTTGGACTCACATGAAGATAAGGACACTGTCTTTTGCTTAAAAGAGTTCCAAGTGATCAGATTTTCTCCCAGGTAGAAAGCCATTCCACCTGTACTTCTTCTTTGGACAGTATCAGACCCATGGTCACTGTCAGTGTAGCCCACTAACTGACCTGCACTACCATCCTAGACATACACAAGTCCAAATTCAAGAGTTCCCTGTAGGTATCTTAGGAACTGCTTAACTGCCTTCACATGCATCACTGTGGGTTTTTCCATGAATCTGCTAGCCACTCCCACTGAATAAGAGAGGTCTGGTCTTGTATGCAACAAGTATCTGAGACAGCCAATCATCCTTCTGTATTCAGTGGAATCTACTGGTACACCCCCTTTGTCAGCATCAAGTTTGCTACCTGGTTCCATAGGAATCTTGGTAGAATTGCAATCTTGCATACCAAATTGCCCAAGTACTTTCTTAGGATAACCTGATTGCTTCACAGTTATGAAATCATCTCTCTGATCAACTTCTATTCCCAAGTAGTATGACAACCGACCCAAGTTTGTCATCTCAAACTCAGTCATCATTTCAGTTTGAATGACTTGATATTGGTTGGACTCCCTCCAGTGATTGTCAAGTCATCTACATACACTCCTACAATGACCGCATTAGTTTCATTTCCTCTGATGTAAACGGCCTACTCACTCAAGCACCTGCTAAAACCCAGCTTTTTCAGGCTTTTGTCCAGTCTGACATTCCAAGCCCTAGGTGCTTGCTTCAGACCATAAAGAGCTTTGCTCAATTTGAACACATGCTACTCTTTACCTTTCACTATATACCCTTCAGGTTGTATAACATATACTTCCTCTTCTAATTCTCCATGTAGAAAGGCAGACTTGACATCTAGATGGCGAACTCTCCACCCCAAGTTAGCTGCCAGTGCCAGGATAAATCTGACTGTGTCCAGTCTAGCTACAGGAGCAAACACTTCATCGAAGTCCACTCCATGTTTCTGCACATACCCCTTAGCAACTAATCTGGCTTTGTATTTCACCACCTCTCCATCAGAGTTTCTTTTCAACTTGTACACCCACTTGAGACCAATGGGTTTTTTCCCAATTGGCAGCTTAACCAGCTCCCAAGTTTTGTTCTTTTCAATTGATTCCATCTCCTTGTTCATGGCATCAATCCATTCCTGATGACCTGCTGCCTTCCTGTAGCAAGTAGGCTCTCCAGTTTCAGTTAACAAAGCTTGCACATCTGCATCTTCTGAATCAGCCAGCTCAACTTCAACAGTCTCATTGTACACTTCATTCAGATTTCTGTACCTAACAGGTTCACTGCTGCTGCCAGAGCTTGGTGTAGAACCATCCCAATTTGAGGCATAACCTTGTGGTGTCACAGGTTCTGCACCTGTAGGATCAGATTGATTTGTCTGGTTTGTTTCTGAAACAGGAGACTGTAGCATATCTGGCAAAGCACCAGATTGTTGCTAATGTCTTCTGGTTCCCTGTTGCTTGACACTTCAACCCCATGCTGATCACCTTCAACACTAACACCACTTCCCACAGTATTATTTTCTAGATCAGCATCATTCTCCACCACAAACTCAGCTGAATTCTCATCTGCCTCAACTGATGTCCACTTCCATACTGCTCACTCTTCAAAGACAACATCTCTGCTCACTATAATCTTGTTTGTGCTAGGATCAAACAGTCTGTGAGCTTTGCTGCCTTCCTCAACTCCAAAATAAACTAGAGCTTTGCTTCTGTCATCATGTTTCTTCATATGTGGTGCACTATTTCTTGCATGAGCTGTGCAACCAAAAATTTTCAGATGCCCCAGAAATAGATTCCTTCCTGTCTAGGACTCATAAGGGGTGACATCTCCCAAAACCTTGGTAGGCAGCCTGTTCAATAGATACACAGCATGCCTAACAGCCTCCCCCCAGAATTTTCCTGGAACTTTCATGCTTTTCAACAATGATCTGGTCATTTCAATCACAGTCCTATTCCTTCGTCTTTCCACCACACCATTTTGCTGTGGGGTGTAAGGAGCTGTGAGTTGCCTCTTGATTCCTGCTTGTTCACAAACCCCTGCAAACACTCTAGCAAGAAATTCCCTCCTCTATCTGACCTGAGTGTCTTGATCCTACGCCTAGTGAAGTTTTCAACTTCAGCTTTATATTTCACAAAGAAATCAACTGCTTGGTCCTTGCTTCTTAATAGGGACACTTGCATCCATCTTGAGTGATCATCTACAAGTAGCATGAAATACTTGTTTCCTCCTGCTGTGGCTGGTGTCACTGACCCACACAAGTCCACATACACCAGAGAGAGTTTCTCTTCTACATGCCATTGAGCAGACTTAGGAAATGGCAACCTAGTCTGCTTGGCTGCAAGGCAGTCACTACAAACTTGCTCAGGGTGACTTATCTCAGGTACACCACTTTCCATCTCCCTTTTCACCAGCTGTTTCAGAGCTCTGAATTTTACATGCCCAAGTCTCCCATGCCAAAGCCATGCTTGATCATCAATGTCAGCAATCAAGCATCTAGGCTCCACAGTTTTCAATCAATTTTGTACAGTCTATTTAATGTTCTAGGGACTCTCATGATGAGTCTATCTGATTGCTTCTCACACACTTCCAGCAAGTCATCATCAAGGACAATTTTGTGACCAGATTCAGTCAATTGACCTAGGCTAACAAGATTGCTTCTAAATTTTGGTATATAATACACATCAGATAGCACCCAATGATCCCCATGTTTTCCTTCAAACACAATTGTACCTCTACCCTGAATGTCAACTGTAGAGTCATCCCCAAATTTCACTTTGCCAAGAACAGCAAGATTTAGATATCTAAATTTCAGAATATCACCTGTCATGTGGTTGCTAGCCCCATTGTCAAGGTACCAGACACTCCCTGAAGATCCTCCTCCATCAGTCAGATGAAGCTCGGGCACCACCTTCACCTCATTCAGAAAGACACTTTGAATGCTGCTTTCTGCTTCCTGAATCTGGCAGATAGGATAGTACTGTAGCTGATCCAGCAACAACATTTCAGCAAGCAGTACTGTCGGCTCCTTCCTAGCCTGCACAAGGTGTGCCTCTTCTTTTTTCTTCTCACCAGGACATTTATTTGCATAATGCCCATAACAATCACACTTAAAGCATTTAATATGGCTTTTGTCACGTGTACCAGTGCCTTCTTTGCCGGTGTCAGCACCTGGCGGTCCGCCACAGCCATGGCCCCGGCCCCGGCTTCGTGTTGGTGGCCACAGATTATTTCACCAAGTGGACCGAAGCGGAGCCTTTGAAGAATATGACACATAAGGAAGTAATTGAGTTTGTTACCAAGCATATTATTCATAGATTCGGCATTCCTCAAACTTTGTCTACAAACTAAGGAAAGTCTTTCATATCAAAAGAAGTGCGAGAATTTACCAAATCATATAAGATTAAATTGCTCAATTCATCTCCATACTATGCTCAAACTAATGGCCATGCTGAGTCTAGTAACAAGACCTTGACCAAGCTTATTAAGAAGAAAATTGAGGACAATCCAAGAAGGTGCTATGAGGTGTTATCTGAGGCTCTGTGGGCTCATTGTATATCTCGTCATGGTGCTACAAAAGTGACTCCTTTTGAGCTAGTTTATGGACAAGAGGCTATATTAACCATCGAGGTGAATTTAAATGCATATCGGCTCGCTAAGCAAGATGACTTGTCTGTCGTTATGTATCATGATTTGAAGACGGACAATATTGATGAGGTGACCGGAAAAAAATTAATAGCTCTAAAGGAGATAGGGAAAGATAAAGCCCGAGTTGCTAGAGCTTATAATAAGAAAGTATAGATCAATTCATTCCAAGTTGGGGAACTAGTATGGAAAACAATACTACCAATCGGGACGAAGAGCAATAAGTTCGTCAAGTGGTCACCTAGTTGGGAAGGTCCTTATGAAGTGGTCAAGGTGATATTTGGTAATTCTTATATGCTGGAGACGTTGCAAGGTGATCGTCTCCCGAAAGCAATTAACGGGAGGTATTTGAAAAAATACTTTCCAAGTGTTTGGCAAGAAGCCTGAGTGCTCTCCAAACAATGGCCGGTATATGTATCGCCGTTAGAACAAAAAAATGGCTGATGTATACATCGCCCTTAGTTGCTAAACAATGTTGGGTTAAGTATCGTCACTGTTTAGTTTTACTTGTGTTTTCAGGTTCATATACATTGATTCGCCTGAAAACAGGGGCATATGTTGGCGATCAAATTTGGCACGATCGACAAAATAGGCTAGGCCGGGTTCGACCCCAGTGCCAGGCCCACCAGCAGGACACGTGTCATCCCCGCAGGCCTCGTGAAAACCGGCTTGGCCGAGTTTGGGACTCGGCTTGGCCGGGTTTGGTCGAGTCCGAACCGATTAATAGATTAGATCGGTTTTTGGCAATGTTTTGACGTGGGAGACTTGGAGACTTACCCTAATACGTGAATTCTATTGGGATCAAACCACCCCCGCTATATATATGAGAGGATCATGGCCGATTGAGATCTTAACCATCCAATCGTCAAAATACATATATAAAGTAGGCTTTTCGGTGGTTCACCCCCTTATCCTGCTGTTCGGCTCGGCTCTCCGCGAGTTTAGTCGGCGTTTTAGGCAGCCTCCGTGGTTCCTAGGGCAACCTCCACGTGCATCTCTCCGACGGATCTTTCCGAAGGGTGTTCGGGAGTCTTTCGGCAAAGGATGGCGCTACATCGACCATCAACGTCCTCTGCTGCAGTTACCGGTTGTCCCAACGACCAAGCAACCAAACCCTAGCTTCCTTGGCGCAAATCGAGAAAGTCGGCCCAGCCGGTTCCCAGAACCGTCTAGGCCGGAAAAGGCGGCTAGGCCGGGCCCCAGAACCGGCCAGGCCGGGCCCCAGAACCGGCCAGGCCGGGTTCTGCGGCCGTGCTGTTTCGTTCCGTCTCGTTTCGTGCGCGGCGTGTGCGACCTAGCATTGCTGGTGTGTTGTCCAGAAACAGCGTCAACACCTTGATGGATATTCTGGATATCATCAAATTCCTATCCACACTGATGATCAGAGCGAAACCACCTTTACATGTCATTATGGAACCTATGCTTATCGTAGGATGTCTTTTGGATTGTGTAATGCGCCAGCTTCTTTTCAAAGATGCATGATGTCTATATTTTCTGATATGATTGAAGAAATCATGGAAATTTTTATGGATGACTTTTTTGCTTATGGAAAAACTTTTGATGGTTGCCTTGAAAATTTAGACAAGGTTTTACAAAGATGTGAGGAAAAGCACTTAGTCCTTAATTGGGAAAGTGTCATTTTATGGTTAGAGAAGGAATAGTGTTAGGGCACCTAGTGTCTGAAAGAGGGATAGAGGTAGACAGAGCTAAAATTGAAGTAATTGAACAACTACCCCCTCCTGTGAATGTTAATGGGATTAGAAGTTCCCTTGGTCATGCTGGCTTTTATAGACGTTTTATACAAAACTTTTCACATATTGCTAGACCTCTTATAAACTTGCTAGCCAAAGATGCTCTCTTTGATTTTGATGATGCTTGTATGAAATCTTTTAACACCCTTAAGCAAACACTCATCTCTGCACCAATCATTCAACCCCCTGATTGGTCTTTACCTTTTAAAATTATGTGTGATGCTACTGATTATGCTGTGGGGGCAGTTTTGGGACAAACTAAAGATAAAAAGCATCATGCCATTGCTTATGCTAGCAAAACTCTGACAGGACCACAACTTTTTTATGCAACAACTGAAAAGAACTCCTGACTGTTGTTTTTGCTATTGATAAGTTTAGATCTTACTTAGTAGGAGCTAAGGTGATTATTTACACTGACATGCTGCTTTGAAATACCTGCTTACTAAGAAGGATGCTAAACCTAGATTGATAAGATGGATTTTGCTGCTCTAAGAATTTGAATTAGAAATAAAAGATAAAAAGGGAGTAGAAAACTCTGTAGCAGATCACTTGTGTAGAATGCATTTTGAGAGTATGCAGGAAAGGTCCATCAACGACTCGATGAGGGACGACATGCTCTATCGGATCACCTGATTCGACCCCTGATACGCAAATATTATGAATTTTATGGTTGCATGATATGTACCAGCAGGGGAGGACAAAAGGAAGCTTAGCTATGAGAGTCGACAACACATGTGGGACCCGTGATACCTCTTCAGGATATGTTCAGATGGACTACTCCAGAGATGTGTTTCAGCAGAAGAGGGGATCAAGATCATTGAAAGATGCCACTCATCTATATATGGAGGTCATTATGGCGCATTTCGCACACATGCAAAGATTTGGCAAAGTGGATTCTTTTGGCCCACCATGTATGATGACACGAAAAGTTTTATCCAGAGGTGTGGGGCATGCCAAGACATGGAAATATCAATTCAAGAGATGCCATGCCACTCATCAACAACCTCCAAGTAGAGCTCTTTGATGTCTGGGGAATTGGCTACATGGGACCGTTTCCAAAGTCAAAGCATTGTGAGTACATTTTGGTGGCAGTAGACTACATCTCAAAATGGGTAGAAGCTATGCCATGCAAAACTGCAGATTCCAGAAGCTCAAAGAGGATGTTCGAAGAAATAATATTTCCAAGATTTGGTACCCCAAGGATGGTAATTAGTGATGGAGGATCCCACTTCATCGACAAGAGATTTCAATTATATTTGGCAAAATATGGGATCCATCACAATATTGCCACTCCATACCATTCTCAAACAAGTGAGCAAGTAGAGACATCAAATAAGCAGGTCAACAATATTTTTTAGAAGACGGTCAACGAAATGGGAACAGCATGGAAGGAAAGGCTACCAGAAGCACTATAGGCATACAAAACAGCCCACAAGACACCAATTGGAATGTCACCATACCAGCTTGTTTATGGAAAGACCTGTCACTTGCCAGTAGAGCTTGAGTTCAAAGCTCACTTGGCAATCAAGAGATGGAATATGGATTTGGAAGCTGCAGGAATAAAAAGGAAGATGCAACTCTCTGAACCAGATGAATGGCATGAGAAAGCATATCACAACTCCAAGATCTATAAAGAGAGAACCAAGAGATGGCATGACAAGAGGATAAATAAGGACTTCACACCCAGAGATCAGATATTACTTTTTAATTCTAGGGTGAAGTTATTCGGTCATGGAAATCTATGAAGCAAATGGGAAGGACCATTCAAGGTGATCAACACTTCGTCCCATGGAGCGGTCACACTTTAAACCGACGAAAGTACGTGATTCAAGGTAAAAGGTCACTGCCTCAAACTCTTTCTAGAACCAATAAAGGGCCCAGAAGAATTAGATATTATAGAATTTATTAATTTACCAAGCTTATTGGGGCCTGAACCTTCCTCTTTTCCTCCCGTATCCCGATAGTAAACTTTTTGGAAACTAAAAATAGCGAGAAAGGCTCACGAAAAGACTAGAGGCAATCGGGCACAAGGGGAGATCGCCCGACCTCCCCTATGGGTCGGTCGACCCCCTACCTGCCCGAAACACCGCCACCCTTTCGTGACATAAACCTTCAGGTCTCTTCTCACATATTTTCTAACTATCGCAACTGTTAGGCCATCCGCCGCCGCCGTAAGCTCGTAGGGTCAGTTCCGAAACCCTAGTGCCCACCGGAAACCTATATAAACAGCCCCTGCTAGCCTCCCATCTCATCTCATCTAAGACATTCTCTTCCTCTTGCTTTCGAGCTCTCCTCCAGAGATCCCATGGCCGACAACAAGGTCATCCCCTTTGGGATGGATCCAAACCAAGTTCCCGCCGATGACTCCCAAGCCATCGTCCCCGCTCAAGCTCCATGGCCTCTCGCCATTGCTCCACCACCTAAGCCACGCAGCCACGAGCAATCCATCTTTGCTTGTTTACGATTGCGGCAGAACAGGCTAAACTAATTCAAAATCAAGAATACTTGTCTTCCAATAGACACTAAGTACTCCCGCGAATGAATTAATATGGCCAGTATCTGTCGAGCACACCCGTAGGAGAACTCGAAAATCCATGTTTTACCTCCAGGATACAGCCATGAGTAGAGGAACTTTACATTTATTCAAACCAGTTCATACAATACCAAGTCTTACAAATTAATTATTACAATACCATTGTTTAGAGTGCGGAAGAAAACATTAATGCATAAAATAAACTAGTGGAAACGATATGAGAATCCAGCTGTGCCCACCAGAATGGATCCTCCAAGCAACCAATCCTCTTATGCAGCACCTGCAACATTTTAAAATAAAGCCTGAGTACACAATGTACTCACAAGACTTATCCGACTAGTGGGAATAATTTTCCGACTCTCAAGGATATGCTGAGGCTATTTGGTTTGCTGGTTTATTTATTTGTGAAAAAGCATATACGTAAGTGTATCTCCAAAGTAACATTATTAGCAAGAAATTTTTATGTTCATTAACCTGTCCATCTAGATAAGCACCTATGCTAATATCAAGCAAGTGGTAAACAATTCATATCCTTTTATCTTTTCCATCTTTCCCTTGTTACTACGAAACAAGATAATAGTCAAGTCGTTACCGGCTCAAAAGAGACGGCGATTCGCGAACCATTATCCCAGCTGGGTACCCCGAAACACGCGTCCCACCTACACCCTAGGTACAAAGCAAAGACTAGCTTACTCATATCCTGTCTGGGGCACACATATCCCCGTCCAACTTGGACTCTAAGCCCCCACCTGTCGGCATTATTCCTCGACAGTGGTGCTTAGACCTCCACCTTCCCTGCCTCCATACAGCCGGTCCGGAAGAGTCGGAACCCAAGACAAGATAGAACTCGCTTTCCAAGCTCCCATACGCAAGTATGTGCTCGGGATAAAATTGTGACAAGGACTAACATCCAGTTCGAACGGTTCCTAAGCGACACAGACAGGGAAACAATGCACCCAAGTTAAGTCCCGTGGCCACAAAAAATAACTTGTTGCACTCACCAAGAACCATACCACATCCCTGCCCGGTCTCGATTTCACTTTCCATCATGTATCATGAGTAATAATAATTCCCTATTTGTGAGTAATAGCAGGTTACTCACGCTACCGTTCAACCTATGCAAAGCCACTATCGAACGTGTACTAGTAGGACTCAAAGGAGGATATTTATGCATGTGGGTTTCACATAATTCCTGAAACATAAATGCATAACATATATATATATATATATATATATATATATATATATATATATATATATATATATATATATTCGGTAATCATAAAATAGAGGTTATGCACTGGGGCTTGCCTTGGATAGACCGGGAATCAGGAAAGTCAGTCTCGGTCAGCTCCTGAAGATTCTCCGGGATAACAATCTCCTCCTCGTATTCTGGGGTCTCCGTCGGAAATATCTCCACCACTTCGTGATCTGTATGCATGCGATAATGAGGATGCAATAATTAATATACAAGCAATAGCAACTTTTAAAATAAAGACTCTAATAAAGTTACAGATATGCATGAACCAATCATACCAACATGAAGATCAGGATTTTAGAAAATTAACAAAAATGGTTTCACTATTTTGGACACTCACACAATATCGTATGAATTAATGAAAATCTGCTGAAAATAGAAATGGAAAAGCATTTAGAAAATTCAACAGAAAAGGAAAAAGGGCATTCCAGCCCGGTCGGCCCAGCAGCATGCCGAACGGCCCACGCGCGAGGGTAGCCCGCGCCCCCTGGCGGTTTTTCAGAAAAGACCCTGGAATAAAAGAAATAAACCGACCACCCAAATACTATTTTCCCCTCTCACATCTCTTCTCACTTAACCCCCTGGGGTTCCACGAATTCTTCCTTCGATGTCCCTAAGCCCTCTCCAAAACACAGAGCGGCGGCGGCGGCACGCAGCGGCCACGCCGGCGACGGTAGATCCTCGGAGACCTATCCGGCGAGCCGCACTGCACCTAGGTACCTAGCGCTCACCCTGGACGAGGTTTGGGAGGCGGCGGACAAGCAAGCAAGCCCGGCCACGGTCCGTGGCCGTTCACGGCGGCGGCATGGCCGTTCCGGCGAGCCTAGACAGATAGGGACTAAACGGGTTGGCACTAGAGCATCAGAGGCATACCACGAGCTCGGAAGAGATGATGGTTTGGAGTGAGGAGGGCGGTGGAGAGCTGGCCGCGTGCGACCCGACGGGCACGGCGAAGTTCCGCAATGGCACGACGATGTCAGTGGAGGATAGGGAGTGGCAGACGTGCAGAGAGTGTGCGCAGGTGATGGAGGAGTTCGAGGAAAAGCTGATGGCATAGTCAATTGAGCACGAGAGGCTTTGATGAGGGAGTATTTCACTCCGACCCATGCACGGTCAAGACATGACCGACGAGAAGGAAAACTCCAAATTGGAGCTGTGTCGACTTTATCTGAGCACGAGGTGGAGCCTATCGGATGTCTGACTCAGAGGCGAACCCGAGGACCCGAGAAAGAGGATTGATAAGACACTTGACTGCCAACCACGATGATGGCGGCTCTGCACGTCCAGCACGTGCACATGGCGACGAGCTCGGGAGCCGGGACATCAAGGCACAGGGGAAGGTACCGATTGCAGACGCGGAAACATCGACGACCAGCTAGCTCAGCGACGAACACAGGGCACGACAAAAGGTGGACGCGACCTCCCCGAGCCCGACACAGCCATTCCGCGCGCCGGCGCGTGCACGCGCGATGACCAGCACGGCGACCTAGACGCACAGCGTCGAGAGGGACAGCATTTGCGGCGCGACCGTGACACAGAACCGACGCGCGACCAGGAGAGCAGAAGACGGCAGCAAGGTTGCAGAACGCGCACAGGCCAAGGTCGACTTAGGCAGAACGTGCACTAGCCCTGATCACCACGAACAAACTCGTTCTGTGCAAGCTCTGATTCGTGCACGGTTTTTAAAGCGAAGATAAGTCGATGATTCAGAGAGCTAAGTGCCAAACCGACTTCACAGTCGCAAAGATGGCTTGTTGATATTGATCCAGGAACCACAGTACGACACACGTGCTAGACAGATTGCCCAGAATAAAATCAAGAACTGAGCCATGCCAACCCGAACTCCAACTCAGGGAAATGGTTAAGTCAGGGAAGGAGTTGATTTCAAAATCAACCTTTGACTAGCCTGAACCCTAGCTAACCAAATCAGTTTTCAGAAATAAATATTTCCTCACTATCTATGAAGTTTACACTTCAAACTTTATTTAAGAACTATATACATGTTCTATATTATTTTTGCAAGATAAAAAAAAAGTGATGAGCTCAAGTGATCTCACATGAAATAACAACTTAGCTTTTCATTTCTTATTATTCTAAAGATGGACTATATATATATATATATATATATATATATATATATATATATATATATATATTTAGATTTTAACAGATGCAATGACACAAAATATGATGCTCATGAATATTTAGTGAGTTGTTTAACGCGTAACACCGCGGGTGTTACAACGATCAGCCCTTCCACCACCGCCGGAGATCCTCTACCTGAATGACGCACCACGGAAGGATCCAATCGTCAAGTTCACGAAGGATGTCAAGCTCCTGCCGCCGAATCCCAACGAGACGCTGACGAAGGTGAAGCTCGACAAGGATGGCCATGTTACATGTGCCAAGTACACCTCTTGTCCCACCTTCGACGGAGTCCGTGCCAACCCATCAAAGGTCAAGTTTGTGCCACCCAAGGAAGCACCAAGGAGAGAGCAACCTCCGAAGAAGCGCTCCAAGCTCACTGTGGCAGATCTACAGCAACAGATGGCCGAGGTCACCAGCAAGATGAGGACGGTGGAAGAGCACAATAGGCCCCTAGCTAAATCCATAGACAACACCAATCTGAGGGTAGATCTAGAGAAGGAAAAGAGTAGGGAGCTGGAGATCAACTTTGACCTCCTCTCTCAAAAAGATCCTAGGAAGTATTAGAGTAATGCATTAGGGCACCCTTAGTTCGCTTAGTTCACTTTACTTCACTTAGTTCGCTTTAGTTCGAGTATCTTAAATTTTCTCTTATGTAATAAAGTGCCCTATTAATAAAGTCAATTGAAGTCAATTTTATCTCGCTTGGATATATTTGTGCTTGTCTCCGCTTTGTTGTGCATAAAGGAAAAACAGGAAACAAGGGTGGGGGAGAAGCACGTGATGGAACGATGAATACCGAATGTGGAAGTACGCCAAAACAGAAGCAACCGACGCACAGATCACACACGAGGAAACAGAGCATGAACGACCACTAGGTGGGGTCGGCCGACCCCTGCCCAAGGTCAACCGATCCACGCCAATGTCGTCTCGCTGCGAACTTCATCCAGGACCTGGTATGCATCCTAAACACTCTATTTTCTCGTACACCGCTAGCTGTTTTGCATTGAATTGAAAACTTTTTGAGTAAGCAACCTTAAAAATATGAAAGGATTAATTTGAGTAGCCTTGACTTAAGGATAGACACACATAACACTTTTCCTGGAAGTCTACTATTGGGAACCTAAATTAGGGACCCCGTGTTCCTTAAGTTGTTGTGGAACACGAGATAGTAAGAATAATGAAAGCTTGATTCTTGATATCTAGTTGTTGGAGAATTTTATTTTCAAAACTTAACCAATAGCTATGCTTCTCCTTTGTAGTAAAAACATTTACCTACCAGAGCCAAACATATGATAGAATCAACCTTCCACATTCATTACTTGCTATTTACATTGAGTTTTGTCAAACCTTGAGACCCTTATTGAGAAATTTATCATGCTCCAAAGATCAAGATCACGTACACTCTACATATATTTGCTATTCCTACACTGGGGTTACGCAACAACATGCCTGTCCACCCAAAAAGTTTTACTCCTATATGGGAGGAAGCACAAAAAGAAGATTGTTAGGAATAAATGCTTCAGGTTCTTGTTATCATCTCTCAGAAAGTTTATGCAGAGAAGAGGCATGTGGCTATGCAAAAGTGTGAGAAGAGAGAAAACAATGGGTACAAAGATGCCCGCCTGAGAAGTAAAAATTGACAAGTGTCCGAAATACCAAAATGATGGGTACTTAGATGCCTGCCTAAAAAAGGGAGAAAAAAGAAAAAGAAAGATAGTTCATGTTGTCCCGCAAAAGAAAAAGAAGAGAGAGAGAAAAGTCTTTCAAATGAGCATAGTAGAATTATGTTAGTCAACATCCCTCTCCTTAGAGCACAAAGGACCGGTGGCGTTGACAAGTATTCCTTGATCTTCTGGAATGCTTCTTGCTGCTTTGTCTCCCAAGCAAATTCACTCTCATTTTTCAATCTCAATATGGAGTGAAAGGAATAACTTTCCCAGACAACTTAGCTATAAATCTTTTCAACTAGTTCACCTTTCCAAGAAACTTTTGCAAGTCTTTCTTATATGTAGGCGCCTGAACTTACTTGATACTTTCTATTCTCTTGGGATCAACTTCTACGCCCTTCTCATGAATAATAAATCCCAAGAACTTACCCACCGATACACCAAAAGCACATTTAAGTGGATTCATCTTTAAACCATACCGGTGCATCCTCTCAAAAGCAAGACACAAATCGGCCAAATGAGAATTATTAGCAGCCGATTTGATCACAATGTCATCAATATAAACTTCCATGGTCACGCCAATTAAATCATGAAAGTTCAAATTCATAGCACGTTGATAGGTAGCACCAGCATTTTTTAATCCGAAGGTCATAACAATCCACTCAAATAATCTAACAAAGCCAGGACAAACAAAGGACGTTTCGGAAGTATCCTCTTCGGCCATGAATATTTGATTGTAACCAGCGCTACCATCAAGAAAACTAAGAATCTTATGTCCTGAGGCATCATTAATAAGCATATCGGCTATAGGCATAGGATATTCATCTTTTGGAGTGACTCTATTTAAATCTGTAAAATCAATGCAAACTCGAATCTTGCCCGAACCTTTCTTTTCAATGGGCACAATATTAGAGATCCACTCCGCATACCTGCATGGACGAATAAATCCCGCTTCCAACAACCGATTAATTTATTAATTTCTTCCTTAATCTGGTCGTAAATTTTAGCATGAAAGAAGCAAGGACGTTGCTTATGAGGCCGGAATCCAAGCTTAATGGAAAACCGATGCTCAACAAGCTCTGGGTTCAATCCGGGCATCTCATTATAGCTCCATGCAAAGCAATCAACATATTCTTTTAGAAGCGTGATTAATTCAGCTTTATAATCGTCTTTTAAGTTTTTATTAATGAACGTCGGCCTTGGCATAGAATCATTCACAATGTCAATTTCTTCCAAAGGGTTGGCCAACGTAAAACCTTGACCCCACTTATTGAGCTCATCAAAATCATCAATTTTTTCACATACATCGGTCATAAAAGCCCAATATTGATCAACACGATGTTTTAACCATTCAACATTAGCATCCATTGAAAAAAATAATTACATAATTGTTGACATTTCTTAACATCACTACTAGAAACAGAGATAAACTCTATCCCCAATAATGGTGTCAGAAATGTTAGATGTAATAAATTAACTTGCCACATGTTTTAGCTACAGATCACTTGAACTTTTAACCTCTATCTTTCAGAAATAACAAGGTTGTCATCTCTAGCATGGATATAAAAGATCTCATGGACTTTCTCTAGCAAGTGACTGAATAATAATATTATATCCGCAAGCGCACAGATAAAATATACATCATTGTAACATTTTACTCAAGAGTATTACGTATTGTCGATTTATAATTTTACCACTGGGAAGGGCTTCGCAATAAAGGGTGTAGATAGATAGTTGTCATATGCACATGCAAATATGGAGATAACCACATATGATCTACTTAATCAAAACAGAGGTTATGTCACAATAATAATAATAATAATAATGATATGAATGATAAGCATAATGATCAATCCATAGATAATAATGTAATCACTTAGAGCACTTCCTATCTAGGCACTAGCATGGATTAGGCAGAAGCATAAGAATATTCTTAAGTCATTCTAACTATACTACCAAAGACATATTAGATTGGTGCAATTATACTAGCAACTATGGCAAAGATACCTTATACTCATACTTAAGGAAATATTACTAAGGAAGATCAAGAACATAGCCAGCCTTCTATAGTAATAATAACTTCCTGCTCTCCCAATATTCGAGGTGTGGACTATAAAGGACTCAACGGGAGTGTCACATCCGCGATCTACCACAGAACCCAGAATATAGGGTGCAATTGCAGACAAACCACATCTAAGCACCATGCTTACATGCTGTTGGTCACCCATCCATGACGTCAACGAATGAGAGCTATACAATCCTATGTATGAATATGAATGCATCGTAACTATATAAAGTATACAATCTAAATAAGCAATGAATAGCACAATTGAGAACATAATTAATAAGTAGAACAATGTCAATCAACTTTATCTAAAGTACTCAAAAGAGGTATTAGATACAAGAGAGAGCTTACAATGGTTTCGGGAAGCCTCGCTCCAGACAAGATCTGGAATTCAAGTAGAATTTGCCTCCTTCTACTTCTAAACCTATGTAGCTATGCTCTAGATAGTGAAGTTCTAATGATCTAGGGTTTCTAGCTCTAGTTTCTGGATGCTCTAAACTAGATATGAATTGATATCAAGCCCTGGGGGGGGTCTGGAGTCGTATATATAGTTCGAAGCGATGAATCTCAGCTCTTGGATCAAACCGACTTACGATAGTGGCTCAAATTAATCCTCAAAGGCCGTGGAAAACCGACATAAAAAGCTGGAGGCTGACAGGTGGACCAGGGGGTCGGCCGACCTAGCCTGGGGGGTCGGCCGACCTCTGGCTGCTAGGTGGGGCCCTCTTCTGCAGCCTGGTCTCTGGTGTTCTCTAGAATGTTTTTGATCCACTATCGCGACGTAATTTGATGTATTAGTCTGATATGTGGGTCTTCTTTGGTTCTTTTATGATTAACGCCCTGCAAAACACTGATTCACTAAAACTGTGGAATTCTGTCAGTTAAAACCCTATTCTATGGTGGTGTTTGCTTTTATACCCTTATTTCATGTTTGGTTGACGGGTAAAATTATACAATAATTACCGTCAACAACGATGATATTGAGCCGATTATCCATCGGCTTCAACGACACAGGCACAAAACCCTACTTAGTGACGCTAATAAACTCAACGCCAGATAAATCATGACCAGATGAACAAGTAATACCATCATGCCCCCCCCCCCCCCCCCGAGCGAAGGAGCATCGGCCGCAGCGACGGAGGCCGATGAATCAGCATGGACAACTTCAACTTGGTCTTCCACCCATTGAATTAAGAATTGGTGCAAACTATATGCAACGCAACAATTGGAACATCGACTCCGGACAGGCTGGAGGAGCTGCCATCGCCCGGGCGGTCGTGCTGTCACTCAGCGGCGAGATTGGGGATGCTCTTGATTGGGTTCAGCCTCGGGAGCTGGTTGAGGAGCCATGAGAAGCCGAACCAGACGTCGCTGGCGACGGAGAGCGCCCACAGCCACTCAATGTGGGCAATGTTGTTCTTCACCCGCCATATGAAGAAGATGATGATTGCAATCAAGTGAGCAAAGATCAAGAACCTGTGGTGTGTGTGGAAATGTTACCATGTACTATGTTTAGCTCCGCACCACATCCACACCATAGTTCTTCAGATCTTCTATTCTTATGCGTTAATTAGTCAATTTTGTTGCTTATTAGTACTAGTGACTAGACAGTGAGGAAAATAAACAATATATTTATTATTAGCGACCGTTGGATTTATTCTTGATACTATAGCACTTCTCTTTATCCAAAGAAAAAAAATGAAAAGTTCAATTTCACAGTAGTTTCCGGGAAATGAATAGAAGTTGAATTCCACACGTTTTAAAGTTAAAACCACACAAAAACCTCTGTACTGTCACAAGAAAAACCTCTGTACTATAGCAAAGTAAAGGCAAGGCACGCACCTGTATGGGTACAGTGTGCTCTGTTTGACCCTCCTGTTCCGAAACAGCAGGGGCCGACGGCCGGCGCGGCCACTCTCCACATCGGCTGGCTCCAGCGCCTCGGGCTGGTGGATGTCCTCCCAGTACCTGTCCTCAGCGCTTCGCTTCTTCTCGGCCGCCGGTTCCGCGCCACCGTTGGCCACGGTCACCGTCGCCCCAGCGTGAACGCCGCGGCTGCTGCCGTTCTCGAGCAACGGCTCGCCGAGGCCGGATTTAGCATCGCCATCGTGAGCACCGCCGGCGGGGACATGGCTTGCGCTCATGCGTCTTGCAAGTAGCGAGTATATCAGGTCAGGTCTGGCCGGGGGCCGCCCGTGCGGCCGTGTTTTCCAGGCACAACCAAGGGCTCCCTCTACCTCCTTGCGGCTGTGCGCCTGTGGCTATCGTCCAATAAACTAAGGACCCAGCTATCGCCTGCACGCGCACTTCGAAGATGCATCCGCGCGCACACCCGAGTCATCTTCCTCCTTCCCACAGTGCCTTCTCGATTCCTTCTCTCCTTCCTCCGGTGCCACCTCCGCCGCTTCCACACCCCGCCCGACATCGGATCGAGCGACGCCGCCCACAGCTCCGGTGAGTTCCCCTGCCTCCCCCACCTCCCACCGCCGGCGGTAGGGTCTCGCAGGAGCTCCGGCGAGCCGCGAGCTAGGACCATGGCCCTAGCTCCCTAGAGCTCCGGCGAGACCCTACAGCCAGCGGCGACCTCTTTCTCACGCTGCCCCTCCCACACGTAGCCATGGAGAGCTCCGGCAAACTCGGACCAACTCCGGCGAGCCTCCCCCGCCCTAGACCTGGCCCGGCCGCCGTCCCCACCGCCAGGGCCCCAAGCCGCTCTCCAACCTTCCCCGCTGCCTGTCTCCCCCCGGCCGGCCCCTTTTAAGACCACTAGAGTTGGGGAAGAAGGGGTGGGAGCTCGCCGGAACCTAGGCAGCGCCATCTCCGGCTTCTTCTCCATCAACTTCTCCATCTCTGGCTTGAGCACCTCTGCCATGGCCAGTCGCGGGCAGTGCTATGGTCGCCGGAGTGCGGTTGCAAGCGAGGTCGAGGAAGAAGACGCGCGGGCATGGGCGTGAAACCAACGAGCGAAGATGAGCTCCGAGCGCGACGGACGGCTGTCGCGGTGTGCGCGCTGAGGCTTCTCCACGTGCGCGTGCTTAAAGAAGCATTTAGGATAAACGATCCAGCTATCGCCTGCACACGCACGCGAAGACGCATCCGCGTGCACACCCGAGTCGTCTTCCTCCTTCTCACGGTGCCTTCTAGATTCCTTCTCTCCTTCCTCTGGTGTCGTCTCCGCCGCTTCCACACCCCGCTCGACAACGGATCGGCGACGCCGCCCACAGCTCCGGTGAGTTCCCCCGCCTCCCCCCACCTCCCACCGCCAGCGGTAGGGTCTCGCTAGAGCTCCGGCGAGCCACGAGCTAGCACCGCGGCCCTTGCTCCCCAGAGCTCCGGCGAGACCCTACAGCCGGCGGCGACCTCCTTCTCACCCTGCCCCCTCCCGCACGCAGCCATGGAGAGCTCCCGCAAACTCCGACCAACTCCGGCGAGCCTCCCCCGCCCTAGACCTGGCCCGCCCACCCCCCGTCCCCCGCCGCCAGGGCCCCAAACCGCCCTCCAACCTTCCCCGCCGCCTGTTTTCCCTGTCTCCCCCTGGCCGGCCCCTTCTAAGACCGCCGGAGTTGGGGAAGAAGGGGTGGGAGCTCGCCGGAACCTAGGCGGCACCATCTCCAGCTTCTTCTCCAGCAACTTCTCCATCTCCGGCTCGAGCTCCTCCGCCATGGCCGGTCACAGGCAGTTCTATGGTCGCCGGAGTGCGGTCGCCGCGGGCGAGGAAGAAGCGAGGGCGAGGAAGAAGACGCGCGGGCGTGTGCGCGAATCCAACGAGCGAAGATGAGCCCCGAGCGCGACGGACGGCTGTCGCGGTGTGCGTGCCAAAGCTTCTCCGCGTGCGCGTGCTTAAAGAAGCATTTAGGATAAATTAAATTTTATTCTTCAACAAAACTACGGTATGCATACGGGAAGTTATTAATAGAATCTGTCTACTGCATACTCATGCGTTTTGAAGTCTCCGATCGCTTGGGTGACAGAAGTATTTAAAACACCCAAATCTCACATACAGTAGGATTCGGGTGAGAGAAGTCAATCCAACACCAAAAATCTAATACCACAAGATCTATATCTAAGGGACCAGATAAAAAAGATATAGAAGAAGAAATACAAAATATAATTACAAATAAATTACCAAAGTAAATGCCAAATTAATTGTATGAAAGATAAATTGGAAGAAATTCAAATAGAAAACAAATAAAATAAACAAATTGCAGAAAAAAAAATCAAAAAGTAAAATGACAAATTAGTTCTATGGAAGGCAAATTGGAAGAAATTCAAATTGATAACAAATAAGACATACAAATCACATAATGCAATATACAACCATCAAAGAAACTAAATTTACTTAAGTAATGCAAGAAAATTACACCGGCACAATAATGTAAATATTAGGATCACGTATGTGACAGAACCGCCTTAATCATAGGGCCCACGTGTACCGTCATCGTCCCTAAGGATTCACGATCAGTCTGCACGAGTTCTCCTTGACCAAGGTGGCCTGTCGGGTCTTCTAGGAAACCCTAACCTCCCGAGGATCTCATTGTAAGCATTGCAGTATTACAACAGTTTACGCAAATAAATTGAATCAGAGTAAAGAGTGCGGAAGAATTACATAAACATAGGTTTACAAATATAGATTACATTAGCCCGAAGCAGAGTTTCGTAGTGAAGTAGCATTGTATAACTAGACACCCTGCCTAAGGGTTATGCCGTTTACACCTCCATCCATGCACGATCCATTGACCGGCATGACCCACGCATGACTGTACACTTGGCTCACCTGCAACAGGGGTTAACAAACCCTGAGTACTGGGGTACTCCGCAAGACTTACCCGACTAAGAAAAAGGAATGAGACTCAGGAATACAGGCTGAGGAGGAATCGAGGTAAGGTTTGAGTAAGAGTCAAAGGGTTTTGCAGAAAAGCATTACTATCCTATTTTAATATTTTACTCAATCTTATTTTAATCATAATCCATAGTTCCAAATTCATTCTCATATATCATCATACTTTCAAATTCTTAATCATTCTCAAAAACACCTAGTTCCGAACCACTTTTCAATTATAGGTCAAAGGATCAAGTCTCCATATCCGAGGAGCAACGACGATTCGAATCGATTAGTACCCAGATGGGGATCCCTATCCACACTGCATATGTAGCACTTGAGCTTGCATATGCCAACCCCGCCTGCCACGGCTTATCCTACCCCTGAACCGGTCCTGCGCCACCCGAGAGCACAGTACTCCTCTCCTCTCCAGGCACGCCGGCCACGAGGGTACACGTTACTCTCGCTATCTCTCCACTCCCAGTGCGTGGTTGTCGGTTCAAGCAGTAGGACCACCGGAGTCAGAGGCTTTCCGTAGTATGTGACTAGTTGCAAAGTCCCAATCACAGCAGGCCTACAATGAACGGTCCCTAATTCTTTTCCACCAGTGACATTGCGTTGGGACTCTAACCCAAATACAATTGTCCCAACGGTTTTTAAATCCCTTTCCCGTCGATGGTCAAGCATTGGGACTCTAACCCAAATTCGCAACCAACGAACGGAAAATCCCTTTCCGACGGTTATGGTGTATTGGGGCTGCTACCCAAGTACATAATTCCCGAACGGACTCCTGTCCCCTTTTTCCTTTCTCATGATTCATAGTACCACATTCACATAGGTCAAACATAGCCTTTTTATGCAAATCTAAATTGATCAAGCCGGGCTAAGCATTTTGAATATTTTTATTTTTAAACAGGTTTTCGGGATATTATTTATCAAGGCGGGTAATGCATCAATATAGGTGACAAACAACTCCTCACAACCTAATGCAATAATAGACTCAAGTTATAAATATTTTATAAAACACAAGGAAAGGGCCGAATGCACCGGGGCTTGCCTGTGTTGCAGGTCTGTCACTTCCGTCAGAAAACCAGAGAAACCCTCTTGACTTCCCCTGACGAATAATTCTTTTGTCGGGGAGCAATCAAGAATTCCTTCCGAGCACCCGATCACTACACGTAAAATAACGATGCATGCTTACATGGTGCGGAATGACATGAATGGAAAATGTAGAACAAACATTTAATTAACAACCTTGAGTACAACCTTCCTTCACGGTAAAGTTGCAAAACATCTCTCAAAAGGTAAAAGGGTGTTTTCGCATTTCATTTCTATCGGCCATCTTAACAGTCATTGAAAGTCGCTGCACAACTTGTTCAACACCTTCCGCAATACACCAGTTAACGTGCCAAGGATCACCATAGTGAATGCCCCAGGGTCAACAATCAGTCCAAAAGTCACACAAAACATAAATCATTAGGGTTTTCTATTTGTTTTATTAATTTATTTATAAGGTATAAAATAATAAATACATAAACTATTTTCATTTGAGCCCAAACTTTTTCTACAGATAGTTCTTAGCCTAAAACAGCATCACAATAAATTTTATGATTTTTGGATAATTATTCTGACCTATAAAAATCCTAGAAATCCCATTTATGAATTTAAAGGGGTAATTTTAGTTCCTGCAGAAAGTGCTTAAAACGCATATTTAATATTTTTATCAAATACTACATACAACAGAGAACCTACACAGTTATTTTCATAATTTTTGGTGCTCTAGAAATATTTCTACAAAAATGACAAAATTTGGTACTATTCATTTATCAGAAAATTGAAAAGCGAATTCCCTAAACTATTCGGGCCACTCCGCTGGACCGGCCCACCGCGGCCCAGCTTCTCCCTCCCCTCTCTCAGCGCACCCCCACACCTCTGGGCCGGCCTGAAACGGCCTGCACGGCCCAGATCCCCCCTCCTTCTTCCTCCTCCCGCTGGCGCCTTCACGCGCGCGTATGCGATGTTGCAGCCGCAGCGGTCGGCCGCCGGTGGTCCTCCGGCGAACCCGAAGGCACCAACGCTCTCCCCACACTCTGGCGGACTAAGCTAGTGACTTAACCCGGCTCCTAGACCATCACAGCGCAAGCAGCAGCGACCATGGCGGCTCGGCGGCCCGAAAGCAGTGGCACGACCTCGTTCCGACGTACCCTGCAGGAGAGCAACGAACCTATCTAGCTTACCATCTTCACGGCATTACAAGGAACACGAAACGAGAGACGAAAGCAAGAGTAGCTCACTGGGTGAGGCTAACCACAACAAGGCGGAGGTCGGTGGCGTTTTGCCGGCCGCGGAGAAAGAGAGGATGGTGTCGAAGCTTCGGATGATGAGAGGACGTCTCCAGCAGCTCTATCGACACGCAAAGAGCTAAACTACAGCCCTGGGAGATGGAGAGGGTGAAGGTGGCTTGTGCACAACGAATTCGTCGACGAACCGAAGCTCGACGGCGGCGGCCATGGAGGAAAGAAAAGGAAACGGGGCGGTGGTGTGCGTTTTATACGGCGGTCGTGCGCGCGGGACGTGTCCGGGACCCCCGCGGACTCATTTCCCCCTCCGGCGAACACGGGCCCGACAGCCGGGACGGCCGGCAACGCGCGCGCCGCGCGGCCGGTGTCGCGCGCAGTGTGCGGCGAGCCCTGTTCGTGAACAGAGTCGAGCACTGTAGCAGTCTTTACTCCTTTTTACTGTTTTCTGGAAATTACTTTTTATTTTACCTAGTAACTGAAAAAATCACCTTAATAAGAGTTGTAGAAAATTCCAATTTGAACAACTTTTCCTTTTGGGCCATATTCAAATTTTGAATGGATTTTGAATAATTCAAAAGGGGGTAAAAGTGGATTTTGAATTCCATTTCAAATCCAGACAAATTCTCAAAAGTTTTCTCAATAACTTGAAAATCTCTAAATATAAAAGTTGTTCTATTTGTCAAGATTTACAAGTTTCATTAAATGAGTCTGGTCAGATTCCTGATAATTTTTGAAATATCACTTCAAATTTGAATTTCAAAACACTAATTAGGGTTTAATTTAAAATTCCACTCACTAACTTCAAAAACTCATTTAATGAGAGTTGTTCCAATATTAAAGGGCTAAAACTTCTATTAAGAAACTATCACCAGATTCTTGCTAGTTTTTGAATTTGTATTTCAAATTTAAACTTTAAAGCATAAATTAGGGTTTTATTTGCAATTCTTTTTAATAACTTCAATATTTCTCCAAATAGAAGTTGCTCAACTTTTAAGGATTTACAACTTTTGTTTATGGCCCAACCTCTAATTCCATTTAGTTTTTAAATTAGGGTTCGGGGTCTATTTAGGGTTTTATAAATCATTTTCTTCTGAATTTTTGATTTGTTTTTAAATTAAATTTTCACACAAGCACTTAGATAATCAAATCACTCTGGATCACCTATGCACAATCACATGTAGTAACAATAAAATAAATTTTATTTTAATAAATGCACAGTAACAAGATTTTATGCGGGATGATGTGTACGTAATCATGATGACATGGCAGATTTTAGTGGCAGTAACACCAGGGGTGTTACAACGTACTCTAAGAGTAAGATAACGGTCGAAATAAATAACATATACTCCTCTGTCTCTTTAAAAGAGTCGTCGTTGGTGTGCGTTTATAAATTTGACTCGATTTATAGAAAATACGTGTAATATTTGTATCTCTAAATAAATTTATTAAAAAATAGATTAAATTTTTTTTCCAGTGATACTAATTATGTATAATAAATATTAATAGCTTATAATATATATTTGGTCAAAGTTATTTCTGAAGAAGCGAAAATAACTCTTTTTTAAAGACGGAGAGAGTAGATGTACAATGTCCATTTGGGCTTTGTTCGCTGAAGCTGAAAACCGCTGAAAATAAGTGCTGATGCTGATTTTTTATAAGAGAAAAATACTGCTAAAGAGCTGAATAATAAGCGGTTTTAAAGTTTAGCGAGCAGAGCCTCGGTGGGCTACCTGTACCTGACTGTATGTCCCCATCCACTGCTGTTGTGCACGTACTTCTACTCGTGCAGTTCTAGTACTACTGTTGAGTACTAGGAGTAGTCGGCATGAGGCAGTGGGGAGAAGAGGAGCTGGAAGACAGCGGCGTATGCAAATGTCAGGTCGGCCGGTCAGCGGACGTGACGCGAGTGTGTGGCGTCGCGTCCCCCTGCCTCAACGCCATCATTGGCATGCATGAGCCAGCGCTGCCCGCACGCGCAGATCATATCATATATATGAAGAGGATCGGACGGCAGCAAATTTAGGTAAGTGAAGGCAAATACTACCTCCGTCCGCAAAAGAATGTAATTTTTTGACTTTTATGATTTCTCTTTGACCATTCGTCTTATTTAATTTTTTTATATAAATAATAAATTAAATAAATTATTATGAAAATTTATCTAACAATAAAATAAGTCATACAAAATAAATAATATTTATTGTAAATTTTTGAATAAGACGAACAGTCAAACAGGAATCGTAGAAGTCAAACAATTGCATTCTTTTAAGGACGGAGGGAGTAATTGTTTGGGCAACGTATAGCTTTTCCGTATTAATATTTTTTTTAAAAAAATCTTGTTCGTCTCAGAATAGCCTTTGTATACTAGGACCAGCCCATAGAATATCCCGATACCCCTTCCAATCAACTGCGTTTATAGACGCTCATCTTTCCTAGATTCTGCATGTGAAGCACCGGCAGTATTGTGCACATGGAGCCCTCGTGCCTGTTCGGTAGACTTCTAGTTAGCTTGTTCGTGTGATGCATGCGGCATCTGGATCAGGGCTACCCTCGGGAGGTTTAATGATGAGCATGTTCTTATGATCAATAAGACACGAGATGCTGATTACAAAAACATCATATGAGGTGTACTAGAGCAGCTACAATATTCAGGATGTAATATTAGTTAAGGCTTCAAGATCCAATGGTTGTTGGTTTGTGGTCACACTAGTTTTTAGATGCAACTCTGAACAATGACATGTTTCGGTTGTCTATTCCTTAGGGTTTGTTTGGTTTTCACGGAATGAACCCCAGGAACCATTCCAACCTGGGATGCTGTGTTATTTTGTACTATCTAAGATCACCCGGAAGAATTCCGGCTGGAATCAAGGCTAAACGAGCAGAGAGCACGATCGACATGTTTCGGTTCTCTATTCCTAGTTTAAGCGGTATGGTACTGAACTACTGATACACTTTGGTGAAAACAGCCGTATTTAATATGCTTGCTATTATATTTAGCCTGATTCAGTTATTGCTACAGCTTGCAGAGGATTACACGCGCGAGACATGTGCGTTTCGAAGCAGTCCATGCATTCCCCATCCCGTTCCTCCGTGCAATCCTGTGCTGAATTTTGCACCGCACACCTATCAAGTTGTTGGTGAATGATGGTATGATTTGACGGAAGCAGGGACTGAAGTTCGGCCAACTGTTCTTTTCTTCCGGCGACTACAATCTGCGCCGGCCTACTATCTAAAACATGTTACATATTTGACTCTTCATTAGATATACGTATGTCTCTATTTTCTGAAGATCCGATTTCTACTGTTATCTCCAATAGTAGTACAATATACTACCCAAACCAGATCTTTATTCTATCGGAAAAGATTAGACCCGGGCGTCCGGACGGGCCGGACGCAACGCGGGCGCGTGGCTCCCCCATCCCACGTGCGTGCCGCCCCCCGCGACCACCCCGGGGTGGACACGGCGCGAGTATGTGCCGCCGTGGCGCCGTCCCCCTGGCCAGTTCCCCGTTCCCTTTTTTTTTTGTTTTTTCTTTATTTCTTTTTTATTTCCTTTTCTTTTTTTAAAAAAAAATTATTTTCGTTTTTCTTTTAAAATTTTCGTTTTTTGCCTTTTCTTTTTGTTTGATTTTTATTTTTTTCTTATTTTTAAATATTTTAATATTTATATATTTGTATCTTTTTATATGAATAATGTTGTAAAAGTAGATTGAAAATGTTACACATACTATTGTAAGTGTTTCATATATATATATATATATATATATATATATATATATATATATATATATATATATATATATATATATATATATATTGCAAGTGTTATTTAAAATATTTTATCTTTTTTGGACGGATGTTTTAATTGTATGTTTATAATGTTTTACTTTTGTTTTCAAAATTAATATTTGCAGGTGTTTCATTCGGACGTTGCATATGTTACCACATGTATTGTTAGAACCGTTTTATCTGAATGTTGCATATGTTTGTAAATGGTTTCAAGTTTTTTCAGGTGTTTTTTTCGAAATGTTTAATATGCTGGTTTCGAATGTTTCAGTAGTTTTGTACGTATGTTGCAAGTGCTGTATCTTGATGTTTCAAAATTAGATCTGATATTGTAATTAGTGTTTTAGATGCATGTTTTATGTCCATTGGCCGGATTTGGAGGCTCGCCACCGGTGACGATCGTCCTCTGCCCAAGCCGACGCGACCTCGCATTTTTCTAGCACCTGTCATCGTCCCTATACCCGTGTGCTCCCTTACCTCCTTATGTGCTTCATAGCGTCCATTCTCCATCCTCGGCAGCTTCGGCACTCGATCTGGTACAGTCGGTGTAACCTCCCACCAATCGTCATTTACCTCCTCTGTTTCTAGCAATCGGCTAACAGGATCGACCATTACCTTGCTCTGCTCTGGGTCGTCCGGAAGGAGTAAAAAATATATGTTACAAAAGTACGTATCTAGTGTTTTAATAGTTTTAAAAGTATATTGCAGATATTTTGGATGAATGTTGTAAAAATATAATGGCCTGTTATATATGTTGTAAAAAAACATCTAAATATATCTATGTGGGATCTTATTTTGAAAAATTTATTGTAAAAAATATAATAGTATAATCGGTTTTTAATTAGAATACTTGGTTTAGGAGTTATAGTTTTTTAGCGCAAAAATCATCACACGCACTATTAGATGGTATGCTGATGGCAGCATGCGCATGCATGCGCAACAGCCTGGCGGGTGGTCCGTTGGGCCTGATACCTGTGCGCGTCCGGACAGGGTGATGGCTCCGGACGTCCGGGCGCTCGTTCTACCCTTATTCTATTGTATTACTAGAACCTCAGACTATTACCAAATCATGTTAGCCGTTCCAAAACTGTTTCTTGAACTTTCTCACCTGGAACCATGCTCTTTCTTTCTCTGTTTTCCCATCCTTCTTTTCCAGCAACAGAAACATTACCACACGCGCCGAAGGACAGCTGATTCAGCTGGCGGCTAGACACTTGAGGAGACCTTGGGCGACGAGGAACCAGAGGAACCAGACACGAAACGAGTGGGGAGGAGGAGACGTTTTGCCAGAAGAACCAGGTCGAAGGACATAACAATACTTTCCTAATATTAAAGAGCCAAAATTTTATCCGTATTTTTTCATCCATCCCCCTCTCTTACTATATGTGTCCTTGCATTCTTTAAGCACTTGAGTCCATACAGCTTCTACGAAGAGTCGAAGAGTAAGTTAGAGATTAAAATTCTAATTGTTTTATTCTTAATGCATGACTCAAACCCACTATGATGAATTGGAGTTTAATGTTCTAGTTAGTTTGTTGTCTCATTCGTGACCTAAATTTATGATATCCAATCATACGAGTTAGCATAGTGTGTGTATAACTATGGTATAGAATCTAATTTCAAATGTACTAAACAAACGACGTAGGGTATACATTATATTGCAACACACACATGTTTACTAATACTATGATATTCTATGTAGGATTGTATGAAACAATTTTTATTTAGAATCAGGATAGTATAAAATTTAGAATACATCAGTTATGGATAACCTTTCACTTTGGTAGTATCATATACGATTTTGAAATATGGATTGGGATACCCGTTGCCTTGGCAAGTGACGCCAAGTTGCCGAAGAGCATCTTCAACAATATGGTATAATGACTCCTAATTTCGAATTTTTGGAAGAATAAATAAAAACTTCCTCCAATAGCTTTCTCTCCTAACTTCCAAACTGTTTTTTTAGATAATGGAACGAAGTGCCTCTACCATCCGGGGATGATACATAGCTGCAATATAGACACACCCACAGCCATAAGGCATACCAATCACATCTGACAATAGACAAGGTTTAACCACACAACAGCACCAAAAGGGAGCCAACAGACTGGGGAAAATAACAAAACTAGACTCCAATACGATTATGGCATCTCCATCCGAACTTAGCGAAAAGCGCCATAATCACCGTCTCCAGCTTCCTGCAACCCATCCTGAACACCGGCCTTTCCTCTTCCTTATGCAACAGGGACCACTGTATGATCCAGTAAGTCATCCTAAAAATTACCTGCAAATGAGAATTAGATTTTGCTTTATTGAACACTATTTCATTTCTATTCAACCACAAGGACCAACATAATGCGGCAGCCCCTAGCATAACTTTCCTCTTAAGCCACGAACTTAGTCCATTAAGCCAAGAGCCAAATAAATTAGAAACACTAGTGGGTGGTTGAATTCCAAAAGTGATGGAAATTATGTTTCAAATAAATTTCGCGAAATGGCATTCTAAGAACAAATGTTGAATTGTTTCATCACGACTACAAAGACAACATTGTAGACTCCCCTGCCACCTCCTTTTTTCCTAAATTATCCTTGGAAAGAGTGACCCCCTTCTATAAGAGCCAAAGAAAAATTTTGATTTTTAATGGAAGTTTGAATTTCCAGAGAGGGCTTTTATTCGGTAAAACCTCCCGTCAGATCATTGTCTTATACATTGATCCCACGAAGAATTTTCCATTCTTATTAGCTTTCCATAAGAAAAAAAATCCTTTCTGTCTGATAAATGTACCGTGACCACCTTCCCCACTAACTCATACTAAGAAGACAAATTTTCATTAACTAAGCCTCTCCGAAAAGATATATTTAGCGGAATAGATCCTAGAACATCACCTACTAAAACCTCCTTCCTTCTAGTCAGCGTATGCAGGTTTGGATAAGATTCATGAAAGGGTTTATCCCCCATCCAAACGTCCTCCCAAAACCTCGCTTGCTTCCCATTACCCACCTTAAAAACCCCACCTGACAGAAAATCATCCTTCACCTTCATAAGTCCACCCCAAAAATGAGAATTCCCGGGTATATGCCTAACTTGAGATAGAGATTTAGTGGCCAAGTATTTCTTCTTAAGAAGAATTTGCCACATCCCCTCCTCATTAGTTAACTTATATAACCATTTGCTTAAAAGGCACTTGTTTTGCGTCTCCAAATTTAAAATTCCTAAACCACCAAAGTCTTTTGGCGTGCACAAGATACTTCATTTTGCCAAACGATATTTTTTTTATGTTCATCACTTTGCCAGAAAAAACGGGAACGGTAGAAATCTTATTTTCGGAGGACACCCTTAGGGACCTCGAAAAAAGACATCATGAACATTGCAAGACCGGAAAGGACTGAATTAATCAAAACTAACCTCCCACCAAAGGAAAGTAGCTTACCTTTCCAACTGCAAAGTTTATTCTGAAATTTCTCTTCAATACAACCCCCATTCCTTATTAGTCAATTTCCTATGGTGTAAGGGTATTCCCAAATACTTGAAAGGGGAGCTTCCCACCTTGCAACCAAACAAACTTGTGTACTCATTTTGACACTCCTTCGCTGCCCCAAAGCAGAAAATCTCACTCTTATGAAAATTTATTTTTAGCCCAGACAGTTGCTCAAATGTGCTAAGCACCAATTTGAGCTCCCTTGCCTGAAGCAAATCATGTTCAAAAAAGAATAGTGTCGTCTGCATACTGCAGAATAGATAAGCCATCATCGACCAAATGAGGAACCACACCTTTAATTTTTCCATTAGCCTTAGCTCTAGAAATCAAGGTTGCTAGCATCTCTGCCACAAGATTAAATAAAATAGGGGAAAGGGGGTCGCCTTACCTTAGCCCCCACTTAGTTTGAAAGAAATGACCCACCTCTCCATTTACCTTTACACCAACACTAGCCCCCTTTACTATTTGATCAATCCACTTACACCAAATTGGCGAGAAACCTTTCATTCTTAAAGTCTGTTGCAAAAACGTCCATTTCACCTTGTCATATGCCTTTTCGAAATCAAGTTTCAGGATCACACCTCCCAACTTCTTCCTGTGCATCTCATGCATCGTCTCATGTAACACTATCACCCCTTCAAGAATATTCCTACCTTTCATGAAAGCTGACTGTGATGTTTGTTTAACCTTTTGAGCCACTAGTGCTATTCGATTAGTCATCACTTTAGTAAATATTTTGAAGCTAACATTTAACATACAGATGGGCTGAAATTGTTGGATTTGGAAAGCAACCTTTTGTTTAGGAAGAAGAGAAATAATACCAAAATTAAGACTAAAAATTGGCAGATCCCCCTTGTGAAACTCAAAACAAAGAGCAAACAAATCTTTTTTAACTACTTCCCAAAAAACTTGGTAGAATTCTGTCGAAAACCCATTGGTGCCGGGTACTTTATTATGCTTCATTTGGAACACCGCCTCCCTTACTTTCTTCTCTAGGAACTCCTCAGTTAGTATATTATTTTCTAACTGAGTCACCTGAGTGATATCACTCGTCCAAGACTCCACCATTGAGAGGTTGTTACTATCGGGCTCCCAGACAGGCCTTTATAATAATTAGTGATGTACCTCTTAAGGTTCTCCTCCAACTATTGTACCCTCATCCTATTCTAACCGAAAAATCCTAGTTTTCCTATGCTTGCCATTAGCCACTAAATGGAAGTATTTGGTATTGCAGTCCCCTGATAACAATCTAATTGTCTTTGCTCTCTAATACCAATTTGTTTCCTCTTTCCTTAAAAGAACTAGTCTCTCTTTGTAGTAATTTTTAAGGCTAACTTCGCTGACAGAGAGAGTTTGAATCTTCGCTTTCTTCTCAAGTTCATCCGCCTTCCTAATCAGTTCAGCCTTTTCCTTTTTGAACTGACCACTACAATTTTTAGCCTAACCCCTTAAGAATTGTCTTAGACGACGAACTTTGAATTGCCATTTTCTAATGGAGATTTTCCTCTCTTCTCACTACCCCAAACCCCCGCTACCAAATCATAGAACCCATCTCTTAACAACTAACCAAGTTCAAATTTGAATTCCGTTTGCTTGTTTCCATGAGTGCCATTACCCGTATCTAGTAGCAGCGGGGCATGATCCGAAATTTCCCTGGTCAAGGCTTGAACCGTTGACAAAGGAAATTTCGTCTCCCATTCTGTGCTAACTAAAATCCGATCAAGCCTCTCAAAAAGTTTGGTTTTCCCTAGAGTTAGCCCGCGTATAATTTATGTCGGATAGATCTAGTTCCCTTAAGTCTAAGCTATCTATAATAGCATTAAAGAGAAAGGGCCATCGATCGTCAAATCTATCATTATTATTTTCCTTTGGTCTTCTGATAATGTTAAAATCCCCCCCTCCCCACCATAATGGGCGAATTCTCCTTAGCACAAGTCTGAACTAACTAAGTTAAAAAGGATTCTTTATATTCTTATTATGCAACCTGTAACAACCCTAAAAACCCACACAACATAAAAATCCCAACCAATTAAATTTTTTTTTCATTTATTTATTGTGAAAACCCATTTTTCTTGTGCAAGCATATAGGTTTCATTATGAAATTGGTAAATAAAGGAGTGTAGTTTGCATTTTAATTCCATTCACATAGAATAATAACTTATGCATCACATTTGGGATTTATTGCAATTTATGTTTGTATTTACTCAATATTTAAAATGGGCAATATATGTATATATACACTAAATTGAAAATAGAAAAGGAGAAAGAGAGTTAGGCCAGCCATTCGGCCAGCCGGGTCGCTAAGCCAGCGCAAGCCAGCCCGACCTTCCTCTCCTCACCTCACCCGCGCGCGGCCCACGTTGCGGCTCGGCAGCGCGCGCGCGACCGACACACACACGCTCGCGCTCGCTGCCAACCCGGCCCCGCCTGTCAGCCGCTCTCGCCCCCCCACTGTTCTTCTTCCTCACGAAGGCGACGCGCCTGCCGGGGGTGTCGCGCGAATGGCGTGACCCCGGTCCCACAGCCGACAGCATGGCAGAGCCCTGACCCCGCTGTCCCCCTCCTGTCCCCTCCTTTCTTGGCCGCCAAGCGAACCCGCGCCCATCTGGAGCCCTAGATCCACTCGAGCCACGGCCCTTCGATCGGTCGAGCGCGATCAGGACCGTTCGCCATTGGAGCTGGCCAAGCTCGCCTATAAAAAGGAGCTCACCCCGAAGCCCTACCCTCATTTCCCCTCGCCGCCACCGCAGCACAGACCGGCACACTGCACCAAACCGAGAGAGAGAGAGCGTAGGAGAAGGGCGGAGCAGAGGAGGAGAAGCTGCCGGAGCGCCGCCGCCGCGGAGCACGCCGAGCCGGACACGGAGGAGAAGCCCGAGCTGCGGACGAGGAGCGGCACGGCACTGCGATCGCTCTGCACGGCTTCGACTTGCCACTGCACCGCCATCCTAGCTTCACCGACACCACGGTGAGCCATCGCACGCCATGTCCGAACCTTGCCCTGCTTTTGCCATGGCGTTCCACCCTTGGGACGCGCAGGCACGAGCCTTTACCGGCTCGGGAAGATCACCTGCACCATGCACTCATTCAACCGGCCGAAACCCCCGGACTACAAGCTTGCTAGACCGAGAACGCAGCACGACGCGTTCTCGGCGGAGCGCGTTCACCACCGACGCGTTCCGACGCCGAATCACCCGTTCCGAGCAATCCGACTAGCACCCGTATAGGTTAGAGCGTCGTGGAGCACCGCCACGACCCCCTCGAGCTAGCTACGCGGATCTAAGCGCTAAAGGAAGCCTGAATCGCCTTGGCCGCGAGCGCCGCGACCTTACCGGAGCGCCGCCGCGAGCCGTCGCCAAAAGAAGGTCATGCCATGGCTAAAGTTCGCCACCAGAGTGTTGTATGCTTCTCTGGCCTCACCAATTTGACAAGACCGCATTCGATTGAACCAATACTTGGTCGTAGCCGCGATGCCGCCTTCCGCCGTCGTCGGCGACACGCCGCCGCCACAACCGAGCACCTTGGAAAGCTCGGTAGCCAAAATTGGTAGTTGGTATACCATCGCCATAGACCCTGGACGCGTATACATCTCCTAGAAGACCCCCTTAGCCCCGCCGGAACCTCACAGTCGCGGCGACATCGCCGCCGACACGTTCCGCCTCGCCTAAATCCGTTCCGAGTACCCCCGGTCGCCTCGCGCTGCGGAGAAAGGCCGCCGAGGTTCGCCAAGTCTGCCTCGGCACCGCCGCTAGATAGCCGAGCCCCGAATCACGACTGTCGCCTTGGCTACATGCGCCTCCACCTCGTCGGAGAACCGCTGTATGCTGAGGGAGAGAAGGAGGCCATACCACGACTCTAACCCGCCACCATCTGGTCGGACGACTGCCTGAGCACGCCAATTGGGGAAAGCCGAGCCCTGTCTTGCCGAAATATGGTCATCGCCGCCCTGTCATCGTCCGCCGCACCGGAGAGACACCGCCGCCTTGAACAGACGCCCTGGAACCCTGCTAGCACCGAATCTCCAATTCGCCCGAGCCTCCCAGGTAGACCTCGGGGGAGCGGCCCCCTCGGGCGCCCAAATTTCCGATTCGCCCGAGCCTCACCGGGAGAGCTCGGGAGAGCAGCCCCCTCGGCGCCCAAATGTCCGATTCGCCCGAGCCTCCGCAGGAGACCTCGGGAGAACGGCACCCTCGGGCGCCCAAATTTCCGATTCGCCCGAGCCTCACCGGGAGAGCTCGGGAGAGCAGCCCCCTCGGCGCCCAAATGTCCGATTCGCCCGAGCCTCCGCGGGAGACCTCGGGAGAACGGCACCCTCGGCGCACCAAATCTCCGATTCGCCCGAGCCTCCCCGGGAGAGCTCGGGAGAGCGGCACCCTCGGCGCCCCGAATTTCCGATTCGCCCGAGCCCCGCCGAGGTACGCCGAACTCCGCCGAGCTCCGCCCAGCAACGCCGAGCTCCGCCGAGCTACGCCGAGCCCGGCCGAGCTACGCCGAGCTCCGCCAAGCTACCCCCGACCACCGCCGAACTATGCCGAGCTTCGCCGAGCTATGCCGAGCTCCGCCGAGCTACCCCCGACCACAGCCGAGCTCCGCCGAGCTACCCCCGACCACCGTCGAGCTCGTCCGACCACCGCCGAGCTACGACCGACGTAACCCTGACCAACGTCGAGCTCGCCCGACCAACCACCGAACTGCGCCGACGCCGGCAACTCTCTGGGAACCAGCATCGAACACCTGGTGGGCGACCATCGGGTCTATGTTCTGTTGAGGCGCCACTTGCCGCACTACTGGACCCGCGCGCCACGTGGACCAATCCCGAGCTGCCCCTGATTAACCGACCAGTTTTCCCATTTTCAGAAAATAGGATAATCTTTGGAAATTCATAACTTATTCATACGAAGTCCAAAAATTGCGCACCATATATCAAAATTCTTAGAAAAATGAGATCTACAATCTAAGACTATGTTTGTGTGCATTTGGCTCTTTATTTTATTGGATTTTTCTGAAATACTCTATAGGAGTCGCTGACGCGACTATTTCGTGTTTGATTTCAGAGCCGGAGGAGGATCTGACTAAGGAAGACGACCACGAGTACTTTCAGGAGCTAGGAGACGACTACGAAGGTGCCACGTCCCACCAAATCCTTAGATCCTATTTACGCATTGCAAATGACATTGTTGCTATTGCTTTATGATTACGTATGGATTGGTTGCATGGTAGTATATTTGAATTCCCTGCCTTGATAAGACTTTACCCTGCTGTCCGCTGCTAGGTTAGCTGCTGCTTAATTTACTGTTACTCTTCCACTACTTTCTACTTGCTATATGCTATGTGGTGGAATTGGGACAGTGTATAACTGATTATAACCACTGGGAGAGAGTGCTGCGTGCGTCTTGGGTGCGTGGTGAGGGTTGTTGTCGACCAAGTGGGATGTGAGACAAGCTCATGGGGCAAGTCGTGCCGGGGGTGCAACCTGGGCATCCCCAAGCGAGATACCTGTGGCGGGTAAAGTTGTTGAGGAGGTTCCGGGTGGGATAGCCTTGGTGGTTTGAAGCCCGTGGACGGAGGTGCTGTGATGGCACGGGGAGAGTATCCCCTAAGTGGAGATGCCTGCTTGGTCAAACCTAGGACGGACTAGTTTCAGGTTCATGGGAATCCTTTTCTACTCACTCGTTTCTGATGGGCGGGAGACGGCTGGACTACTTGGTAGGACGGTGCCACTACTGCTAGGTTGAAAGGTGATAAGGGTGGGCGGAGACGGTCGATGGGTTCCCGTTCCGTTCTAGATGCACAGTACCACTGGATGGGCCCGGTACTGTGTCTCCCAGTCTCAGCATAACGGTGTAGGATCCGGAATATCCCAGGGCTGAGTGGTAGGGTGGCATCGACCTAGGCAAGCAAGCACCCGGAATTCTGCCTAGGTGTTTGCGCAACACCTATGATGGCTAATCTTGTGGGTAGTGAAACCTCTGCAGAGTGTACGGTTGATCGATCGATACATATGCCAACCTGTTGGCTATGGACCTTTCCTATGAAGCTTCTACTAGTGTAGTGAGTGTTCTCTTCTCCCCCTGGATGACATTTTTTCGGCAGTGTACCCGTTGTGGTAGTGTGCCGCTGAGATAGGCCCGAGAGGGAGTTGGGCCTGTCGAATGAGAGCGAGGTGTGGGTAAGTGAGGTGTGGTGATGGGAAAAGGGATGATGGTGTTAACTGGTGATAAAACTTGACTAATTAAACATTGATTACAGCTGCATAGGAAAACCTCAGCCTATAGGTCTGCTTGTATAGCCTTGCATCCACTTTCCACAAAGCAAATGCTGCATAGGTGGGCTCCGTGGCCAGTACAAATCGTACTGATAAATTTGCTGTCAGGTGACGAGAATGTGTACGACTTCGAGGAAGATGATGACGAGGAATAGGGTCACGTGCTACACTCAAGTTGGCCGTGAAGGATGAATCGCTTCCGCATCTTCTAAAGCTTCTCTGATTGTTGATTCCGCCAGTGTGGCGATGTAATAAATATTTATGTAAGACTTATTTACCGTTGTATGGATCCTGGTGTCAACTGAGATATGGGTAATTTCATGGATTGACCCAAGCAATCTGTTGAATTACAATTCGAGCCTGTGGATTTCCCTTCGTGGAAATCGAGGTCGTTTCACAACCATATACACTGCAACAAGAACCCACTGAAATCCATCTACCTTGTTCCTAAAGTTTTATGCTTGAAAAAATTAAGATATCCACATGCAAAAGTAATGAGGACGGTCACTATTCCCTATCGTTGGGCGACAACCTTTTTTTTTTTGACACTCCACCCCAACTGCCACTGCCTAGAGGTTCTCCGCTCCCACCAACATTTTTAGATCCAAGAATATAGAGATATAGACCAGGCAATAGAGATTTTATTATGTCATTTCTGGTTGTGAGTTTAAGGTGCCGCGGAAGGCAGTCGTGGTCACCTGTGGCCGCATAGGAGGTTCATAGAATTGCATCTCCATCCTCTCTTTTTAGATCTGAGAATAATGGAACGTTCTGGGTGTGAGTCAGGTGCCGAGGATGGCCTACTATTGGGCGGCTAGCTAGCGGCATAAATGTCAACAATGCCGATGTGCCATGGGGAGCATCCGAAAATCTTAGTTATTATTATTTTTGTTTTTTATGAGTAAATTACTGAAAATTATGGGTGATGGGTTATTTTTTATTTCCAATACGGAAAGTTGGAGTAGGTTGCCCGAGCAAAATTTTCTTTTCCGTCACCCAGATTTTTTTGACCGTCAGATTGACCAAAACGACGGTGGCTCATGACCCGCGCAAGGCCCATGGAGCAAGTCTCCTGTTTTCCTCTGACGAGTACTATGTACTCTGCTCTGCCTCTGCTACTCTGCTCTGTCTCTCTGCTGCTGTGCGACTGCTGCTGTGCGTCAGATTGACCAAAACGATGGTGGCTGATGTCCCGTTTACCCGTTTAGATCCAGTTGCAGTTGCAATTCTGCACTGTAGCATGTTCGTTTGTATTTGACAACTTTTATCCAATCATGGCCCAAGTAGGCTTAAAAGATTCGTCTCGTGATGTACATGCAAAAAGTACAAACATGCAAACATTTTATCTATATTTAATGCTCCATGCATGTGTCGCAATGTTGATGTGACTAGTTGCAGTTGTAATTTGCGCTGGATCTAAAAGGTCCAAGTCTCCTGTTTTCCTCTGACGAGTACTATGTACTCTGCTCTGCCTCTCTGCTATTCTGCTCTGTCTCTGCTGCTGTGCGACTGCTGGTAGTGCGCTGTGGTCTGCTCGCTGTGCCCTGTGCGCTGTGCCCTGTGCGCTGTGCCCTGTGTGCTGCTGTGCCCTGTGTGTGCTGCTGTGTCGTCTGACTGCTGCCGCGTCGCGTCGTCTGGTCGAACTGCAGGTTCGCGAGCGCATATGCGCATACACGTCAACGTACATGCGCATAGTACACGTCAACGTACGGATATGTGTCTAATAGTACTCTCCAGGTTGCATAAACCCATATACATTGTAAGCATCACAAAAATTTATATTTCTTTTCTCTTACAGTATGTTAACATATTTTTTATATTATAAATAAAGGTGTAAATTTTATGTAGTAGTGGTGTAAATTTGATTAATTTAATTATTGCCTATCTGAATTCTATAATTTATTTGTATTTTTTGCTATTAATCTGTAATCTATACCTAATATTAAAGAGGCAAAGTTTCTCCTCCTGTTTTTTCGTCCGACCTATTCTAACTACCGGCCCACTTGCTGACGAGTCTCATGCGCATGCGCTGTTCCGTCCGCTACCGGGACTCCTTCCATCGCATGAAGTCCCCTTTCGCCCGGGCACTGGCAAGTAGTTTGGGTCGCGGTTCCAATAAACAGGTTACACGTTTCCAAGAGACAAAGTCCAGGTCCAAATCGCAATGGGGAAGGAGAAATCCATATAATAAAGAACTTACAAACTAATTCGAGATCATGTCACCAAACCAAATCAAAACAGATCCAAGAGAAAGAAGGCCAAATCAAGCCCTCTATGGATTTAATCCATCGAGACCACCACAAAACAAATCACGTCTGCACGAATCGATTGAAGAGGAAATTAAAGAAAGATTCGAATTGAACCGGGTGAGGCCCCCACGCCGCCGCCGCCGCGCCGCCAACCAGGTCCGGTGACGTCGCTGCCATTGCGCTCGTCAGCCGCGCACGTACACTGGAACTGAGGACCGAGCGCTCACTCGCCGGGGATGGTGTGGGCTGCTGCGAGAAGGCCGTGGCTGCCATGCCCGTGGCCTCCACACATACCAGGATGGCTGGGGCTGCCCCTCCGCCATCGGGGTACCGAGGCCGCTCGTGCCCCCAACTGACCCATCGCGCCCTCGCTAGCCACCGCCGTATACGCCGTCGTGAGAGGGAGAGGTAGAGAGAGCGTGTCAGAGAGTGTGCGGTGGAGTCTTGGAGAGGGATGACATATGAGAGACAAAGAGCTGCCGGACTTGAGGCTTGAATTAACCGGATTGTATTTATTTTCGGGTTCCAGAATAATGCCATCACTATTCACCCACCTGGAGTTCAGGACAGCCGTTCCATTGGAGAGTCAAATGCCATGCATGGCCGGTCATTGATCAAAATACGGAACACGAAAAGATAAATTGTAGTATTCCTGGTGAGTATTCTACCAAGATAGCTGATGCCAGGGTGACGGGAGGCAAGTTTAAATTAATTCCATTTAACAAATAGTAGTAGTTATAAGGTTCATCATAGCACAATAGTGGTCACCAAATGAAAAGTAGCACCTTCACAAATTATAGCAGTTGCAGGCATTGTAGCTGTATAGCAAGCTGAATTGAACAAGTCAAACATTTATAGCTATTTATCTCCCGTTGTAACGCACGGGCAAATTTGCTAGTTCTTCCAATTTGCCTTTAATAAAATAAATTTGGTATTTGATTTATGCCTATCTGTAATCTGTTTCGTATTAGATTTTGTGGTATTAGATTTTCAGATGTTGGGTGGACTTTTGTCACCCAAATCTTATGCATTTACATATTTGGGTGTAACAAACAGTTTGGTCACCCGGGTGACATGAGGGGTTAAAATACCCGGGTGAGCAATAGACAGATCCTTCCAATATTATTAGAAAAGTTGAAAAACTTATTTTGGGATTGTTTTTAGATTATAATGCTCTTAACATGGTGTATGCCTCCTGGCATGCGAATACGCGGAATAGCAATGCCAATGGACAATCTGCTGCACAAGGAGTTAGAAATATACACGGATCATGCTACAGGGACAACCAGGGGCTCCCTCTACCTCCATGTTCCACTGCACAGGGCGCTGCCCAATGCGGATGTGCGCCTGTGCCTATTGTCCAATAAATTTTGTTCTTCAACAAACTGCGGTATGCATATGACAAGTTATTATTAATATGTAAGTAAATAAAAAAACCTTTTCCGTCACATAATATATAGCCTTTATACTAGGACCAGCCGATAGAATATCCCGATACCCCTTCCATTCAATTGCGTGTATACACACCCTCATCTTTTTTGGATCCTGAATGCATGTGGAGCAAGCACCCGCTGTACTGTGCACATGGAACCCTCGTGCCTGTTCAGTAGACTTCTAGTATGCCTAGCTAGTTCATGTGACACATACGGCATCTTAGTCCCTGTTTAGATCCAGTGCAAATTACAACTGCAACTAGTCACATCAACGTTGCGGCACATGCATGGAGCATTAAATGTAGACGAAATGTTTGCATGTTTGTACTTTTTGCATGTACATCACGAGACGAATCTTTTAAGCCTACTTGGACTATGATTGGACAAAAGTTGTCAAATACAAACGAACGTGCTACAGTGCAAAATTGCAACTGTAACTGGGATCTAAACAGGGCCTATCGCCCTCGGGAGGTTTGGTGGGCATGTTCCTAGGATCAATAAGACATGAGATGAACGAAAGAACATGATTACAAAAAACATCGTATGAGGTGTACTAAAGCAGCTACACATCCAGGATAAAATATTATTATTTAGTTAATGTTCAAGTCCACTGGTTGGCTTGTGGTCACACTAGTTTAGACGCAGCACTTAACAATGACATGTTTCAATTGTATATTCCTTTGAGTGGAGAGCAAGATATATTGATTGATATGGAAAAAACTATATATGTCAACTCACCATGATCCTAACAATATATTTTTTATCTCGAGGCAACGTCATTGTGTTGCCCTTGAAAATACTGTCAAAGTCTTATTATTCATTTGTGTATATCATGTGTCTTTTATTTCCGTTAAATATATTTTTATAACCGCATATCAATATAAGAGCATGATGGTCCACCGAGATTTTTTTATTATTATTTTTTAGCATAGGCGTTCCAGCCGGGTAGCCTCTTTTGATTGGTCATTGGTGGCATTATACGCCGCTGGGAAAACGGTATGCCTGGGCATGAAGATGAAAATTAGGTGATCAACAAAGACCTCAATACCTTTTCAATTAATTGATAAACAATTTGATGTACTTGCGTGTACTTGCATCATGATGTTTTTTTGTCTATCTTTTTTATTTAACCAGTTTTTGATTGCTCTGTTATTCGAGAAAGCATCGAAGACTCTAATATTGTTTCACAGTGTGATCCTGGCATGCTGCATTCAGTCCTCAGGTATTGCTACTCCTCTTACTACCTCTTGTATTGTGATCATTATTTTTCAAACAGAGCAGCTTCTGATAAATCAGGTATGTATTTTTTCAATAGAATTGTTCATCAATTATGAAAGAGGCAAGATTTTTGCTATTTTTTGTCAAGCTCTAATCTCCTTCCATATTCCGGTTATATGTCCTCCGCTAGATCTTTTTTTGGTCCTTATCATTGAACCTGCACTTGCCTTCGGAAGCCACGAGAAAAAAAACATAAAAAATTCTAGGCCACGTGAGGGCTTGAAACCGAGGGCAGCATCACTAACTCATAAACAGAATACTAATTGCATGCCAGGACGTTATATGATCTTAATCTTAATTAAGTGATGTATAACACCCGTGATTAATAGCAGATAACACTTTATGGTCCACATGACCAAAAAAATGAAAAATGGCATTACATATATTATAATACACTAGTAGAGAAACCACCTTTAGCCCCGGTTCCAAACGCCTTTTAGTCCCGATTTTGTCAACCGAGACTAGGAATCCAAGACTAAAGGGTGTGTCCTTTGGTCCCGGTTGAATAACCGGGACTAAAGCTTCCCTCGCACCTAAAAAAGAAATATTATATGGATCTACGTCCCGTGAGATTTAAACCCAAGACCTCATGCATAGCCTCACGCGTGACTTACCACCCCACCTACAGAGCACATGTGACAACAGACAGGATGTTTTCCTTTTGAACTGACGCGTAGGTGACCCTATCAGCCGGGACTAAAAGGACCTTTAGTCCTGTCGGGTACCAAAATAGGGGTATCCTATTTAGACGCAAAAACAAGCACTTTCCAAACAAAACCTGGACCAAGCAACCTGTAAAAGGGCCCAGGCATATAGGGAAGGCACGTGGCCCATCAAGGCCCATACCAAACTTGCCCGCAGGGAGGAGTCGTCGTCGCTGGAGTCTCCAGAGTCATCACTCGGGTCCCCAGCTGCTGCCTGCTCCGCTGGGTCCCGCTGCGGCTCGAACTGGTGGAGGTACTCCGCAAGGGTAGGTGCACGTCCTCCAGAGCTCTTACGTACGGTCTTCTTGGTGCACGCCATCGACCTATTTTTAAATATGAATTAGATCAGAGAAATTTTATAGAGAGTAAAGGCAGGGTACCAGAAAATTTATAGTAAATTAACAAAAGCATAAAAAGTTTTGTAAATAAACCTAGCGGGTGTCTAGTTCTACCTAAAGAAGGCGTCCTACAGTCAGTTCGGCTCTGATACCAATTTGTAACACCCGGATTTTTGAAGAAATCCGAACGAGAGTATACATAGACCCCGGAAGTCCAAAACCACATATACCACAAATTGAACATCATTATGCACGAACCACGAGTATTAATTTATTACATCACAGAGTGTTCACATCATAGCCAACGGCTTTTGTTTATAGCGGATACGCAACGACAGGGACACCAACTGGGTGCACACCATCTTCAGGGATCTTGGATGTCCTCCGGGAACTCCACGAACTCTTCGTCATCTAGTACCCATCCGGGATTTTTGATGATTTAGTAAACAACGACAAGCGTCAGCTTACCACGCTCAGCAAGTATATAATGGGGATGCAAGGCTCAAAAGGCTATATTTTGCTTAGCTACAGTCAACTTTTAGTTGGTCAACTATTAATCTTAACCTGATTATCTAAATTAATGAATAACCCTTAACCCAAAGAGATTATCAAATAATCAAGTTATACTTTCTCCAAAATTGTTAATGAATAACCCTTAACCCAAAGAGATTATCAAATAATCAAGTTATACTTTCTCCAAAATCCTTCAGACAACAGACTAAGCAAAAAGGATTCAGGCCGCTCATGACTGTGAGCGCGGCTGATATATCAGATGGAGTTAACTCTGCAGAGCTTGTATAACTTTACCCATGAGTCTTGAATTCCCGTTTGCCCGGGGGAGCTACCCCCATAACACTGCCAAGGTAAGCGGGCAGAGAATCACTACAAAGTCTTTCACTAGTCAATCTAACAGGTTACTAGACGCAAGGTTTCAGGTAGGCGAATGGAGGCCCCCTTCAAGATTGGCACACCATATGATCGCAGCTCAGCACACATCTTGACAGGCTCGGAACCCATTCTTAAACCTAGACCCCCCTCTAGCGCCTTTCGATAACTACCAACGAGCTAGAGTTAATCTAGTTACTCATCTAAGATCAGAGCCATGTGATCCTCACGGTTGTACAGAAAAAATCCTGGGTGGCCGCTTTAAATAAAAGTCCGAGCCAAGGTGACTAGAGCTTAAAAAGGGTTTACAGCTCTAGTCTCTTAAACCATGTTGCTAAAAATCATATTTTATCAAATTGCATAAAGTAGTTAATCAACATTAACATAAGCCTTGATTGAGCGAAGCACTACACAACTTAATGCAAAACCGCCATAGGTAACAAGGTGTAAGGTACAAGTAGAGCTAGGTAAATCCTAAGGTTCATCAATTTGGATACATGCACATGATTATCATGATAATATATTCGATAGGTAACAAGGAGACCAAATATACACTTGCCTTGAAACTCCGCCTGATCCTGGAACTGCTTGTGATCGCTCTCCTCGAAGAACTCAGCCTCTAAACCCACGAACATCATCAATCAAGCATCAATCCATTCATCACATGTATAGAAATATATAAAACACTATTAGAATAATACATCATGCATCAAAAGATAGAAAAATAACTAGATAATAATATTCTACTCGTTTCTACGAGCACATGGACACGTGGATCACTTAAATCGGAGTTATAACGAAAAAGATATGAGCAAAACAAGTTTCAGGGGCTATTTTGTAAATAGAACAGTGCTGCAAAAGCCCTTTATAAATAAAACCGACGTCCCTAACATAATTAAACCTAAAACAGAGGGTTTTAGATATAAAAACACATGCCTTGGGCCACGGGTACTAAAACCAGAGACCCCAGGGGCTAAACCGAAAGAAACAGGACCTATTTTGAAATAGTTTTGAACTAACTCGGACCGCTTCTGTGCAAAAGGGACGGGGCTGTCGCGCACGTGGCCGACAGGCTGGCCACGTGGCGAGCTCGGGTTGGCTCGGTCCACGGCAGGGCGGTGGACCGGCGCTAGTCTTCGGGTCCACGGGTCCGTCGTGGACCGCGCGGGTTGGGAGGCCGCCGCCGGCCGCGGGGCGGCGCAGCGCACGGCGGCGCGCCATGGGAGCGGCCGCAACCTCACGGCGAGTCACCGGAACAGCGCTCCCGGCCTTGATTCGCCACGGGAGAACCACCAGAGGGCAGCGTGGGTTTCGATGAGCTCGAAAAAGGGTTCGGGGCAGACGGCAGCGCCATGGACGGGCTGACGGAGCTCGTCGACGCGCGGGACGAAGGGGTTTCGGGGCATTAGAGACGAAATGGAGGGCACCGGCGTGACCGCGGGGTCACGGCGGGCGCGATAGGGTCACCGGTTTCGACGGAGGATCTCACCGCGTGGAGTTCGTCGGTGGCGAACCTGTGAGGAGAGAGAGAGTGCTCAGTGAGCTCGGTTCTGCGCGAAACGAAAGAAAGAAGGGCCCGGCGAGAGCGCAAGCGAACGCGGCATCACCTGAGACGGCGAGGCGATGCAGCAAGGGCGGTGGAGGGTCACCGGAGGGGCTCCGGCGTGCGGCGGCGCTTTGGTGCGGCGGCAAGGTGCGAAAGGAGGGGGCAGAGGGCTCCGGCCTCCCCTTTATAGACCGAGCGGGTGCGGGGAAGAGCCGCGACGCTCGGGCCAGCTCGAGTGGGGGCGCGGAGTGGCCATCAAGGCCACTAGCAGCGGCGGTTTCGGGAGGGCGAACGGTGGTGGCGCGGCCGTTTGGCGAAACGAAGGGGAAGGGTTCCCGGTCGCTGACACGTGGGCCCGCGCGGGTAGCGCGCGCGTGCAACCGACAGGCGGGGCCGGGCTGCCAACGGGAGTGGGGGAGTGGCAGTGCTGCAGGCTGCGCTGGGCCGGCGGCCCACTCGCGGATGTGGGCGCGCGCAGAGAGGAGAGGATGGGGAGTTGGGCCGCGCTGCGGCCTGGGCCGAAAGGGGGAGAGAGGAAGGGAGGGAAAAGAAAAGCTTTTTTTTCCTTTTTCTGATTTTCCAAATTTGCACAAATTTGAATTTGAATTTTTGAAAACCTCCAACCAACCTATCCTGCACTCAAGCATATAAAAAAAATGCACCAGCATGTATGCAACAAAATAATTAAGCTCTCACTTGATTTATAAAAATATTGTTTGCCTAAACATTCAAGAGAGAAGAAAAACAAGTGATAACTCAAATTTTAAATTCTAATTTCCCAAAAATGATTTTTAGGGTGTTACAGCCGGGTATTTCATACACATGGCGCAGCATTATTAGAGGCATCAAGGCTTTAGAGAAGGGGCTGATTTGGCGTGTTGGGGATGGAGAACAAATAAGAATTTGGGACGACCCTTGGCTGGCGAAAGGCATCTCTCGCCGACCGATCACACCAAGGGGGCACACCCTAGTCACACGAGTTGCAGAATTACTGGACCCGTCCATGGGCTGCTGGGACGAAACACTGGCGCGTGATATTTTCTGGGAGGAGGATGTTCATTATATACTGGCAACACCAACAAACCCAGGACATGATGACAGCATAGCTTGGCATTTTGATAAAAGAGGGCTTTTCTCAGTGAAGTCTGCCTACCATGTGCTGGATGATCAAAAGCAGCGCAATAGGACAAGGCAAAAGGGTGAAAGCAGTAGCAATGCAAAGGAGGTGAACCAATCAGTTGTCAACTGGCGAAAATTGTGGAAACTCTCTTGCCCTCCGAAGATGAAACACTTTCTGTGGCGGCTGGCAAAAAATAGTTTGGCACTGAAGATGAACATTCAGAGAAGAGGAATGCAGCTGGATACTAGATGCCCCTTGTGCCTTCGCTTTGATGAGGATGGCGGCCACTGTTTCCTGAAATGCAAACATGTTAAGCGGTGTTGCGCTAGTTTGTCATTGGAACACATACGCCAGAGCCTGGTGTCCAAGGTACAGCATGGGACGTGGTCATGGAAATTTTATCCCTAAAGGAAGAGGAATGTCTGACTACCGTTGTTCTATTGTGGAACTGGTGGAATCATAGAAACAAAACGGACCGAGGGGAGCGTACCAGATCGGGTGAAGATGCTGCAGATGATGTGAGGAGGATCATGGCTGATTTAACTGTCAAAAGGTCAAGGCCACCGAAGAGATCGAAGCAGGTACGTTGGAGAGCGCCGCCCCAAGGACAACTGAAAATTAACGTTGATGGTTCCTTCTTGCCGGATACGCTAGAGGGGAGTTGGGGCTTTGTCATTCGTGATCATGAGGCCTCGATCATCCTTGCTGGTGCTGGGAACTTGGGGCCAATACCGGATGCCATCACGGCAGAAGCGGCGGCTTGCGCTAAGGCACTTCAGGAGGCCACTGAGATCGGCATATCTAGAGTGCAAATAGAGACAGATTCAGAAAACCTGAAACATGCCCTACAGTCAAATTCATTAGACCTAGCGGCCTGCGGTATGTTGATTAGTGACACTCGCCACCTATTGAAGGATCACTTTGTGTGCAGTGATATTGTTTCTATTCCCTGTTCATGCAATTCAGTAGCTCATAATTTAGCAAGAATCGGTTTAAGTTGGGACCCGGGTCAACTCCATGTTTGGAAGGACCCCCTCCCAGAGTTTGTAAAAGCATTTGTTGCTCACGATCTGGTCGAGCCAGAGTTCGTAATGAAAGGGCCATAGAGCCCGAGCTTTGTTTTTTTAAAAAAAAAAAAAAGAAACAACGGTAGGCAGTGAACATGCAACACGGTCATGATTGGTAAAAACTTATCCAGCCATCTAGGCCAAGCGTCTACTTGCACTGAAACTAAGTGGACGACCTAGATCTGAAAGGAGAAGCGAATAAACAATTAAGTGGCCTTAGACACTGAAACTAAGCACGGGCTGTATTGTGCACATGGAACCCCTCGTGCCTGTTCGGTAGACTTCTAGTATATCTTGCTGGTGTGAACCATCTTAATCAGGCCTGCCCTCGGGAGGTTTGGTGGGCATGTTCCTTTCCTAGGATCAATAAGACAAGAAACCGAACATGATTACAAGAACATCGTATGAGGTGTACTAGAGCAGCTGCAATATTCAGGATGTAACATTAGTTAAGGCTTCAGGATCCACTGGTTTGTTTGTGGTCACACTAGTTTCGATTCAACTTCTGAACAACAATGGCATGTTTCCGTTGTCTATTGCTTTGAGTAGAGAGCAAGATCGATTGATATGGAACATTTCCATATATGACAATTCAACATGGTCTTTTTTGGAGACCTAATTACAGACACTTTCACATACACGAGTGCACACTAATTCCTATGAAAGCACGCATGCACACACTTAAGGATGAAAACGGTCGAAAACGGACTTACGAAATAGAAAATGAATCGGTTAGTTCAGTACATTTCTATATTTTAGCAATTAAAGAGTACAGAAAATGGTTGAAAATGGTTGTGAAACCAATTGAAACTGATAATTTTTTATGTTCGAAAATGAGATCATAATATAGAAAACGAAAGCGGTCGGTTCGGCATATTTCCGTTCCGTTTTAAACCTTACACACACTCACATCCTATCCTTATGGGCACCTCTAAAGGACTGAGTTGGACCGTTAAATCTCGAGATTGGCAAAGTCACTGCACAGGCGCATCGCAGTCAACAAACATAGGCGTCTCGCTGTCGATGGACACGTCGCTTATCACTTAAAAAATAGTGTCGTTAAATCCTGAAATAAATCTAGAAAAATACAAGCACTCGTGCAAGTCAAAGAAGCGCTGATTTCTGCTGATGCTGATTTATTGTAAGAGTAAAATGTTATTCTGTGTCTAAAAAAAGTCAAAAATAAGACAAACGAACAGGTCCTGATAATGAACCGAATCAGCTGATCTACACTCAGTAACAATATGTTCATAGATAAATAAGCCCGTACATAACTAACTTCTACTTTACCCATCGATGGTAACGTGTTTCTCGCCCTCTAAACTGTCAACACGACAAAAACCTGTTGCGCAGATGGAAATCTGACTTGCTATACAACATGCATAATGGTATGTTTTTCACATATGCCTGTTGGTGGATTCCAAGAATAAAAAGAATGAACACATCTCAAAGAAGAAGCGAACAAACAACTGCGTCAAGTATATGGTTTTCTTGCTCCCCTTCCGTGTCCATGGCAATGACAACTGACAAGATCTTAGTTTCCCATTCGCAGCTGATGCCTTGGTTCTACAGATAAAGAACGGAAGGTCTGACAAACTGATCGATCTGGTTTCCATCTTCCATTAATCCTCCTTCGCCGCCGATGCAGGGGGCACCGCTGGAAGGAAAGCTCACTTTCGTTCACAGCGGACAACCAGGCACCCAGCCTGGCATCTGCCCAGTAGAATTTAGTATTACAGAACCAGCTAATTAACTGACAAACGGTGATGGGTAACCAATATGCCTGACACACGGTGCAAATGAATAACAGCTAGCGCTAGCTCCAGCCTCGCTCTACTGCACCACGACGTGCGCGCCGTGGGACTCCCGTAAATTCCGGCGTTGATGCGTTGCGTTGCGGTCAGCTAGCCCGCACCACATGCGGCGGCACATGGACAGCCGGGCTCTTAGTTATATGGTGTTATAGTTCTCACAGTCGATCTTCTAATTTAATTTCATGCTGCATGCAACACTGGAGATTACTAATTCCTAACGTTGCTGGCATTTTTTTAAGAAAAAGAGAAGACGCGGGTTAGCTGATCGATGAGGCGTCGTCATTCCTTTGATTCCACCATTTTATTTATTATTTATTATGATATATACGTTACGCCTCTTTGCACTCGTGACAACCGAGCTGTAGAAATTTGTACGTATATATATATCTGCCCCCATGGCATGCTGCTGCAGCTGCAGCTGCAGTGTATCAGACAAATCCCCAGCGCTCCTCTCTCTGGTAGAGGCTGTGCCTGTGCGTGCCGCGCAGTCCACACGCTCCACGTACGTAAGCAATTAATCTCTCTCTCTCTCTGTCCAGTAGTGAGACAGCAGCCTTGTTGGCCAATCAATCGCGAGGCTCTGAATTAATCCACGTCCCTTTGTGCATGCTTTCAATTTGCAGGCGCCATGTCGTCCTCGCCGGTGCCCGGCTCCGGCGGCGGCCTCAGAGAACCGCTGCTCGCGAACGGCGACGATGGCGGGTTGTTTCACGACGACGACAGAGCGCTGGTGGCCGCTGTGGTCGTGGCCAATTATGCGCACGGGCACGGCGGCGGGAGCAGGGCCAAGGAGAAGGACGCCGTGCCCGTGAAGGCCAACAAGGACGGGTACTGGGTGGACGTCCCCCACCAGCCGGAGCCGGGCGTGCTGGACGACGATGTCGAGAGCCGCGCCGGCGACCGGCCGCTCCTCTTCTCTAACAAGAAGGTCATGCCGGCTCTCCTCTATCCATACAGGTGCGTGCTGCTCCTGCTTGCACAGTTACACACAAAATTAAGTTAAATGATGACTTAGATGGTAGTAGAAGGATAATAATTTTTTTCCACGAGGAAAAAAATTGAGTGAGACTTATTCCCACCGTGTACGGTGACGACTGTGCAGCTGACACGTGTGCTATGATCACCATACAGACGGTTAGAATGCTACTGTAGTTCACGTGTCAGTTGTACAGTTATCACCGTGCACTGTGAGCTCGAACCTCACCAAATTTTTGCTTACACAGTTGCATAGATTGCAGTCCATACATTTTTCTTTTTCTGACAATGGTATCTTACTAAAAGTTAAAAATACTGTAGCTTTCTAGAATCCATAGCTGTCCGAAACCGGCATCTTTCAGGGACCTTTCCGGTAGTGCCTTATGCCATTCCCACTTGTGACAAAATAAACAGGGTACTGATCCTGGTACGCCTCGTCGCCGTCATCCTATTCATCGGCTGGCGCATCAAGCACAACAACTCCGACGTCATGTGGTTCTGGGTGACGTCCGTCGCCGGCGACGTCTGGTTCGCCCTGTCGTGGCTGCTCTACGAGCTCCCAAAGTTCACCCCCATCAAACGGACGCCCGACCTCGCCGCGCTCCGCCACCACTACGACGACGACGATCACCTCGGCGGCTCCATGCTCCCTGGCATCGACGTCTTCGTCACCACCGCCGACCCCGTGAGCGAGCCGGTGCTGTACACCATGAACTGCGTCCTCTCCGTCGTGGCCACCGACTACCCCGTGGACCGGTGCACCTGCTACCTCACCGACGACAGCGGCGCGCTGGTGCTGTACGAGGCGCTGGTGGAGGCCGTCAGCTTCGCCGCGCTCTGGGTGCCCTTCTGCCGGAAGCACTCCGTCGAGCCGAGAGCGCCGGAGAGCTACTTCCAGCTGCAGGGGACGATCTACAGCGGGAGATGCCCCGGCGAGTTCATGAACGACTACAGGCTCGTGCAGAGGGAGTACAAGGAGCTCAAGGCGAGGCTCGAGATGCTCCCTGCCACGATCAAGGAGAGGTCAGATGTGTGTAACATCAGCATGGAAGCAAAGGAAGGGGGTGCACGTGCACGTGCCACTTGGATGGCTGATGGCACGCAGTGGCCAGGCACTTGGATTGAGCCAGCAGAGAAACACAGGAAAGGAGACCATGCTGGCATTGTCAAGGTATGTATACATGACCATGGACCATGGTTCATTCACTCTAGTGTATGACAATTGGCACGGCTAATTAAAGGATAATCTGTGTTTTAATTTCTTGCTACGATGACATGACAGATTGTGCAGAAGCACCCGAGTTGTAAACCTCCAGCAGAGGCAGAGGGCGGCAACGACAAGACCCCGCTGAACTTTGACGGGGTGGACACTCGGCTGCCGATGGTGGTGTACGTGTCCCGGGAGAAGAGCGCAGGGTGCGAGCACAACAAGAAGGCGGGCAACCTGAACGCGCAGCTGCGCGTGTCGGCGCTGCTGTCCAACGCGCCCTTCACCATCAACTTCGACTGCGACCACTACATCAACAACGCGCAGGCGCTGCGAGCCGCCGTGTGCTTCATGCTGGACCCGCGGGAGGGCGACCGCACCGGCTTCGTCCAGTTCCCGCAGCGCTTCGAGAACGTGGACCCCACCGACCGCTACGGCAACCACAACCGCGTCTTCTTCGACGGCGCCATGTACGCCCTCAACGGCCTCCAGGGCCCCACCTACCTCGGCACCGGCTGCATGTTCCGCCGCCTCGCCCTCTACGGCGTCGACCCTCCGCCGCCGCCTTCTTCCCGCTGCTGCCCACCTGACCAGGAATTCACGGTTGACACCAGCAAGTTCGGCAGCTCCATGCTCTTCTTGAGCTCCGTCTCGGCAGCTCTGAAGCAGGAGCGCCGCCGCGTCGCGCCTCCTCCTGAGCTAAACGACGACGACGACGAGGCGTTCCTCGCCGAGATGGCCATGGTGGTGTCGTCGTCGTACGACCAAGGCACGGACTGGGGCGGCAGCGTTGGGTACGTCTACAACATCGCCACCGAGGACATCGTCACCGGCTACCGCATCCACGGGCAAGGGTGGCGCTCCATGTACTGCAGCATGGAGCGCGAGGCGTTCCAGGGCACGGCGCCCATCAACCTCACCGAGCGCCTGTGCCAGATCGTGCGGTGGTCCGGCGGGTCCATGGAGGTGTTCTTCTCCCTCTACAACCCGCTGCTCTCCGGCCGCCGCCTCAGCCCGCTGCAGCGGGCGGCGTACCTCAACTTCACCATCTACCCGGTCACCTCCGTCTTCGTCCTGCTCTACGCCTTCTGCCCGGTGATGTGGCTCGTCCCGGCGGAGATCATCATCCAGAGGCCCTTCACCAGCTATGTGGTCTTCCTCGTCATCGTCGTCGGCCTCGTCCACACCATCGGCGTCTTCGAGGTCAGGTGGGCCGGGATCGAGTGGAAGGACTGGTGGCGCAACGAGCAGTTCTTCATGATCGCCTCCATGAGCGCGTACCCGACGGCGGTGCTGCACATGCTGGTCAAGCCCGTCACGGGGAAGGGCATCCACTTCAAGGTCACCTCGAAGCAGCAGACGACGGCGGCGGCCGACGGCGACGACGACAGGTACGCCGACATGTACGAGATGCGGTGGGTGCCCATGCTGATCCCGCCGGCGGCGGTGCTCTTCTCCAATGTCATGGCCATCGGCGTGGCTCTGGGGAAAGCGGTCGTCTACAACGGGGTGTGGTCTGCGCTGCAGAAGCAGCATGCGGCAATGGGAATTCTCTTCAACGTGTGGATCATGGCGCTCCTCTATCCGTTTGCCTTGGCAGTCATGGGCCGGTGGAGCAAGAAACCTGCCATCCTCTTCGTCTTGTTGCCGCTGGCGTTTGTGGTCATTGCGGCGGTGTATATTGGTGTTCATTCTTTTCTTGTCAAATTCCTTCCATTCATGGTGATATAGCAAACTCGTTGTAATTTTAGTGGACAATATGTATACTACTACAGGACCATCGACGTGACCAAACCGAATTCAATTGAGCAACTGAATAATGAAATAAAAACTAATTATTAATTGAAATTTTATGCAGCGGCTATATGAGTGGACTTACATAGCTTAAGAGGTCTCTTTGGTTAGACTTCTTAAGGTTACCTCCACCTCCACTCCAATGTCTTGCCGAAACATACAATCCAGCAGAGTACGGGTCTCTAGTGTATGCAGCTTAATGGTTACAAGAGCCTCACTGGTATCTAATAAGGTTCTAACTAGGTTCGACTCGTCATGAGAGTGAATATTCTAGAATTTAACGAAATTTATATAATCGAAGAAACACCTACCCTTATTAGTGGCGGAGGCAGGGGACATGGCCCCACCCAATGTTTTGTGCAAAACATGCTATACTTCGAACAGACTTTCGGTTTTTTAATTAATCACAATAAGATTTGAGGCCAGGACTAGTGGGAGGATTAGTCCCGGTCAGAAACCAATCGGGACTAGAGTCCCCTGCTCAACACAGAGCGCAGCAGGGGCCTTTAGTTCCAGCTTTTAGATCCAACCGGGACTAGGGAAAACCTTTTAATCCCGTTTGGATTTACAGACTGGGGCTAAAGGCCACACTACCCTTTAATTCAGGTTTGTGGCTCTTGCCTCTCTTTTTTTTAACTCGATTGGACTTCATTGTGTTGCCTTTGAAAACACTGTATCGTGTGTCAGAGCACAATGGGTCATTTGCACCAAACTTTCAATTACTAAAGCTTGAATCTAGAGCTATGCTGCGAGCCAAATATTTTCAGATCCACGGTGAGAGCCAAATATACCGTGAAGCTAGTCCATGATGGATCTGATGCTTGAGATCGTCTGTGTTTTCAGAACTGGGGCTCCTCCAAAGAGCACATAATTTGATTGGTTCTACCTCGCCCTCCTGTTGTCCTCCTCACCTTTCTGATTTTCGATGCGGTAATATGATGTGACATGATGCTCAGAGTCACACTGATCACTGAACAGCAACACTCGCTGCGCCTGATCAACAGAGGAAACAAAATGAGAACGCCATGTACTATTACGCATGCGCCGGTGCTGGAGAGATTATTGGCAACCGCTTGCTTTGGTCCAAGTCAATCTTTCTCACTACCTCTCTTTACTCAGTATGGTACTGATGCTAGGCACAGTTGACTTTACACTATTGGTCAATATGGCAGCTATATTCAGAGTCTGATCCAGTTATTCCCACAGCTTGCACAGGAATATTCTTGCAACGGGTTGTTTACACGCGCGAGAAATGTGCATTCCAAAGCAGTTCATGGATTCCATGATTTCCATCCATTCCTCTGTGCAATCCTGTTGTTGACAACCAAAATATATCCATTTTATGAAGTTGTCAAAATGTGAAATGGACATCACCATTGCGTCCGTCTCGTCAAGCTGATTGAAAAAATATATATGGTTTGCATCGTTCGGTGTCCGGACGAAGGAGTTACGCCCTCACGAATATGCCATCACGTCGGAAGTTCCGACCAAACTTCCGACGTGTCGGGAGTTCTGACCTAAGTCGGAAGTTCCGACCCTCCGTAAGTTCCGAGAACAAAGAAATCCCATATTTCTCTTTGGAACCATTTGATCTACTACTAAGTACTCCTCGACATTTCTTGTTCACATTCACCATTCATATATATAGAATAATCCGATCTCGCTCATGATGCCCGTGCACTTCATCTGTATTTTCAACGGCCTAACTTTTCTTCTAAAACAGATGATGAGCATAACTGATGAAATCCCCTCCCTACTGCTGTGTTGAAATGCCATACTTCAACTTGTTCTGTCAAAAAGACAGGCGTCGGAACTTCTGACAGAAAAGGCTAGACCGGGTTTGGGACCCGGCTGGGCCGGGTTTGGCCCCTGTGCCGGGCCCCGGTAGCATGCCACGTGTCATCACAAGAGGCCCTGTGAAACCCGGCTTGGCCGGGTTTGGACCCGGCTTGGCCGGATTTGGTCGAGTCCGATCCGATTAATAGATCTAATCGGTTTTTGGCAATATTTTAACGTGGGAAACTTGAAGAGTAAGTCTTGGAGCGGTTTCCTACTGAGATAAGACCACCATGGAGGATCATGGCCGATTGAGATCTTAACCATCCAATCGTCAAAACACATCTACCAAGTAGATTCTCGCGGTGGTTCATCTCTATCCTGCTGTTCGGCTCGACTCTCCGCGAGTTTAGTCGGCGTTCTAGGTGATCTCCGCGATCCGTAGGGCAACCTCTACGTGCATCTCTCAGACGGATCTTTCCGAGGGGTGTTCGGGAGTTTCCGGCGAAGGACGGGTGCTACATCGACCACCAAACGTCCTCTGCTGCTGAAGACGCTCGTCCCGACGACCAGAAGACCGGAACCCTAGCTTCCTCGGCGAACCCGAGGAAACCGGCTCAGCCGACTATCAAAGTCGGCCAGGCCGGGTACGCGGCTCGGCCGGGTTCTGAAACTGGCCAGGCCGGGTTTCGCGGGCATGCTGCTCCGTGCTGTTTCGTTTCGTGCGCGACCGTGCGATCTAGCACCTTGCTATGTGTTGTCCCGTTTCGGCGTCAACACACTTTTTGGCGACTCCACTGGGGACGAAGGCGTAAATTCGGATCCCATCTACGAGCAACATGGCGGGCATCGTCGATTCTACCATCGTATCTAAGGTAAAATCATATGGAATACATGAAGATTCTCCTGATTTTCATACCTGGATTAAGTTTATGACTAGACTCGATGCATTTAACGAATCTGAATTGGTCTCTTCGGTGCCCGAAACCGATGAGACCGGTTCTGAAAGAGTTATTGCTATACCTCCTAGTCTGAGTGTGTCTGATGCTTATTATGATCAATACAGCAAGATTATTGATAGAGAGCAACCTGTATTGGTCCCTTGGCCGCCTGAAACCGGCGGGACCAATTCAGGAGAAGTTATCACTATACCTCCTGATTTGCAGTTGTCTTATGTTTATATTGATCAACATGGCAAGATTGTTTTTAGAAAGCAAGCCGTATTGATCTTTTCTGTGCCTAAAATTGATGTGGTTGACAAGGTTCCTTTTCTGGTGAATGTCATCGAGAAGGGAGAACCTGCTATTTTGATTCGTCCAGAGCAAGCCGATTCCACGATAGGCAAGAACGTGATCATCGGCGAACCACCCGTGGAACCAAAAAAAAGTTTTGGGGCGTCGAGTGGTGCTTGAGAAAGATGAAGACGGCAAGACCAAGCTGACGATTTCTGCAGGGTCGTCGCAGTACCTGTCCTGGCAGCGGCGCTGGGAGGCCACGGCTGCGAGGCAGAGGCCGGCTAGGCCGGGTCCAGAAGCCGGCCCAGCCGGCAACGCGGCCAAGCCGACTACAGGAGGCGGCCAAGCCGGCTCTGGTGAAGACACGGCCATGCCGGGTGCTGGAATCGGCCCAGCTGGGTTGGTCAAAAGCGGCGCCTCGTCCACCTCTGGTGCCTCCAAAGTCATTGGTGCTGTTGGCGTTCAGGCGACCGAGACATTCGTCCCAAAGCAACCAGAAATTGGTACTTGGAAGACGAATGCGAATTCAAACAAGGGGAATTTTGTTCCCAAGAAGTTTTGCACATTTGACCGGCTCATGAAAAAATACCGGCGATAAAAGGCCGATTCTCAGAATCGGCCGTTTAAAAAAAGAGACTCTACACCGCCGAAGCGAGATGAGCAACCGAAGAAGATGACAATGACTTCGGCGACGTCCCCGGCACAAGAGGTTGTTCGCCCTCATGTTTCTCGTTGGAGTCCTCCACCTCCTCCTCAGCCGCATTGGGGTCCCAACGGAGTTTTTGTGCCATATCCCTTCCTCATGCAGCAGCAGCCGATGAACGGAGCGTCTTCATCATCGGTGTTTAGCCGATTGGGCTACGGTCAATCGGGCTACGGCGGCCAAGGGGCGTCGCTCCCGCCGCCGCCAACGAGGTTGGTGATTGGTGATGGAAGAGAGAAGGCTCCACCGCGACAAGTCTATGTGCCTAAGAGGGTCGTGGAGTCTCCCATTGTTCCTATTGCTCCTACTGCACCGTCGCCGAAGGAAGCACCTTCGGCAACAATTCTTATCGGCTCTCAAGAGGTGCCTATCGTTGACAACGACGAGCCAATAAGGATTGAGTGTCCACCTTCCACCGCCCCAGAGGTCGTCACCAAGGTTGTGGAGAAGAAACCAATAGATCCCAAATACTTGCAACCGAAGTGGTGCCCGTCGGGATTGACCAAGACACAGCGGCGGAAGTTGCAACGAGCGCGCCAAACCCAGCAAAAGCAGGAAAAATTGGAGAAAATGAGGGAGGAGATCTTCAACGCTTCACATCCAATTTTTTCACAAACGCCGAAAGGAAGTGATCCAGCGTGCTTTGCAAAATCCATGGAGAAGGTTCCTGGAGATCGGGAGCTTTCAGAAACGAGACCCGCATAAGATGCAGAAACCGGCCAGGCCGGGTCAGAACCGGCCGAGCCGGGTCTCCTAGAAACCGGCCAGGCCGGGTTGGGGGCGGCTCGGCCGGGTCTTGCGACTTCGCCTGCTGATGCCGCTGCCGATGCTGTTTCGGTGGAGGTAGTCCCTACTACCGTTTCCTCTGCTGTTGTAGATTCTGGAGATGCAGAGAAAGATAAAAAGATGGTTGACTATGAGCCGACGCCGCCACGCGCTGAGCTCAATGTCGCTCGGGGGGCATAGTGTAAATTCTAAAGCTCTCCAAGCAATGGCCGGTACATGTATCGCCCTTAGAACAAAAAATGGCCGATGTATACATCGCTCTTAGTCATTAAACAGCCGTTGGGTTAAGTATCGTTGCTGTTTGGTTTTATTTATGTTTTCAGGTTCATGAACATTGATTCACCTGAAAACAGGGGGGCATATGTTGACAACCAAAATATAACCATTTTATGAAGTTGTCAAAATGTGAAATGAACATCACCATTGCGTCCGTCTCGTCAAGCTGATTGAAAAAACATACATGGTTTGCATCGTTCGATGTTCGGACGAAGGAATTATGCCCTCACGAATATGCCGTCACGTCGGAAGTTCCGACCAAACTTCCGACACAACTTCCGACGTGTCGGGAGTTCCGACATAAGTCGGAAGTTCCGACCCTCCGGAAGTTCCGATAGGCGCCGGAACTTCCGACAGAATAGGCTAGGCCAGGTTTGGGACCCGGCTGGGCCGGGTTTGGCCCCTGTGCCGGGCCCCGGTAGCATGCCACCTGTCATCACAAGAGGCCCTGTGAAACCCGGCTTGGCCGGGTTTCGACCCGGCTTGGCCGGATTTGGTCGAGTCCGATCCAATTAATAGATCTAATCGGTTTTTGGCAATATTTTAATGTGAAAAACTTGGAGAGTAAGTTTTAGAGCGGTTTCCTACTGGGATAAGACCACCCCCCTCTATATATATGGAGGATCATGGCCGATTGAGATCTTAACCATCCAATCGTCAAAACACATCATGGTGCTAGATCGCACGGTCGCGTACGAAACGAAACAGTACGGAGCAGCACGCCCGCGAAACCCGGCCTGGCCGGTTTCAGAACCCGGCCGAGCCGCTTACCCGGCCTGGCCGACTTTGAGCGTCGGCTAAGCCGGTTTCCTCGGGTTTGCCGAGGAAGCTAGGGTTCCGGTCTTCTGGTCGTCGGGACGACCGTCTTCAGCAGCAGAGGACGTTTGGTGGTCGATGTAGCGCCCGTCCTTCGCCGGAAACTCCCGAACACCCCTCGGAAAGATCCGTCGGAGAGATGCACGTAGAGGTTGCCCTAGGGATCGCGGAGATCACCTAGAACGCCGACTAAACTCGTGGAGAGTCGAACCGAACAGCAGGATAAAGATGAACCACCACGAGAATCTACTTGGTAGATGTGTTTTGACGATTGGATGGTTAAGATCTCAATCGGCCATGATCCTCCATATATATAGACGGGGGTGGTCTTATCCTAGTAGGAAACCGCTGCAAGACTTACTCTCCAAGTTTTCCACGTTAAAATATTACCAAAAACCGATTAGATCTATTAATCGGATCGGACTCGACCAAATCCGGCCAAGCCGGGTTTCACAGGGCCTCTTGTGATGACACATGGCATGCTGTCGGGACCCGGCACAGGGGCCAAACCCGGCCCAGCTGGGTCCCAAACCCGGCCTAGCCTATTCTGTCGGAAGTTCCGGCGCCTGTCGGAACTTCCGACTTAGGTCGGAACTCCCGATACGTCGGAAGTTGTGTCGGAAAGTTTGGTGTGAACTTCCGACGTGACGGCATATTCGTGAGGGCGTAACTCTTTCGTCCGGACATCGAACGATGCAAGCCATATATGTTTTTTCAATCAGCTTGACGAGACGGACGCAATGGTGATGTCCATTTCACATTTTGACAACTTCATAAAATGGATATATTTTGGTTGTCAACACCTGTGTTGAATTTTGCACCGCACATTCACCGATCAAGTTGTTGGACAGATGCAAAGATCGATCGAAGTTCGGCCAACTTTTCTTTTCTTCAGGCAACTACACTCTGCGCTGGCTTACTACCTAAAACACGCTCCATATTCTCTACCGTTATCTCCAATAGTAGTGCAGTAGTACCGGAAACTAGACCTTTATTCTATTTTTTAACGAAGCCTACTGCGAGGGGGAAGCCGTCGTCGACGATCTGGCCGGCAGACGGCAGCCTCGACCTCATGTCCGGGCTGGCGCACTGGCCAACCGGGGACCAAGCGCCGGCCGAGTGCTAAGAGAGAGACTCATGGCGCCTGTTGCTCGGCAAGGGGATCGTTGCGGCCCTGCACGTCGCCGGCGCCGGCACCGGTGGCATCGTGTCAGCAGGCTCTACCCTGGCGGCCCACAACATCGCCAGGAGGTCCACCAGAAGAAAGGTAAGAAGCGTGAGGATCGCTGGGCCGGACTGGGCCTGCTGCGCATGCGAGTGCGTCCCCAAGCCCATCACGGAGTGAGGATAAGCAGCTGAGAAGGGAAGAAGAGATCAAACTCGAATAAGAACCTACTACGAGTCGAAAGCAACGAGAAAAAAATGGATATTATTATGCAGATTTCCCATTAAAAGAATCAGTTTGTGTCCATCAGTTTTGTGGGCTTTTATAGTAAAAAACCACAAATCACATTACTTTTTAATACAAGTTGTACAAGTTGTCAAAGTTATTATATGAGAAAAATCATATAAGCACGGTTCGATCTAGCACTAGCACCGAGCCTGCCTTTAGGCTCGAGCCTCCCTGCGACTGTTTCCATCAAAGCGATGGCAAGGCAACGACCCTCGTCGCGCTCATCCCTGGACGCGTCGTCAAAAGGCAAACCGCCGCGGACGCGCTGCCGAACCGGAACTA